>JASSUY010054888.1:0-45000 GCA_032466535.1 Forpus xanthops
ACATAGCCTTGGGTGGCATGGTTTAGTGGGAGGTGTCCCTGCCCATGGGAGGGGGGTTGGAACTAGATGATCTTAAGGTTCTTTCCAACCCTAACTATTTTATGATTCTATGATTCTACTGTGGTTGCTGAGTAATAATATTCCCTTTAAGGTAAACATCCATTGTAACTGAAGTTACTCAGGCACTATAGTTCATATTTTATTGTTAAATTGTGCCTTAGGCCTTAATAATGTTTTAGACTAAATATTCCCAGCATCTTGGAGTAAACCTTCTCCTTTCTCCCTGTCCTTTTCCTTTTCTATCCCAAGGCTGCAGATGAATGTTGTGTGATCTGGCTTTCTTAGGCTGAAAAAAGGACAGTTTAGCATGGTACTGGATGGATCAAAGGTCTTCAATAAATCAGATAAATGTCATCATTATAGCCACATTGCTCCTGCCATATTAATGTGGGGTTTACTTGCAGTAGAGAATTAATAATCAGAAATGTCTTTTTTTAAAATTATTTTTAATATATTTTATTTTAAACTATTAAGTATAAACGATGTTTAGTCTTGAGACTAAAATTTGGTTTAGAAGATGGGTGTCCATGTTTCAAGAGAATACTGTCATGGTTAAGCCATATCAGGCTGTACGCGAAACTTTGAACTTGGCATAGCACAACTAAATCTTCACATCAACACTTATGAGTCATAGTATACAGTCCAGGAAAAATACAAGTGTCATCCATAGAAGACAAAGCAACATTTATTCAAAGAGAAACTATACTAGCAACCTGAAGAAATAGCTTTCAAAATATAATTACACCCAAAGGGAATAGACACATTCATTGGTACCTTATGCTTTATAAAGCCATGGGAGTTAACAATCAGATAATAAGTGCATTACCTGTCATAGCTTATTTCTTAATTATTATCAGAAAATCATAGAATACCAGGTTAGAAGGCACCTCAAGGATCATTTGTTCTAACTTTTCCTGGCAAAAACATGACCCAGGTTAGATAGCTCAACACACTGTCCAGCTGAATCCTAAAGGTGTCCAACACTGGGGAGTTCACCACTTCCTTGAGGAGATTATTCTAATGGCTGATTGTTCTCATTGTGAAAAGTTTTCTTTGGTGTCCAACCTGAATTTCCCCGGGAGTAACTTGTACCCATTGCCCTTTGTCTTTTTGATGTGACTCCTTGTGAAAAGGGAGTCTTCATCTCTTTCATGGCTACCCTTTCAATACTGTCATATAGTGATTAGGTGTCTCCTGAGCCTTCTTTTCTCTGGGCTGAACAAACCCAGTTCTCTCTGCCTTTCTCACACAGCTTCCCAGTCCTTTGGTCATCTTTTTGGTCCTTCTCTGGATCCTCCCCAGCCTATCAACATCTCTCTTGTACAGTAGGGACCAAAACTGAGCACAGTTTCCAGGTGTGGCCTGGTAAGCACTGAGTGGAACAATGGCATCTTCATCTCTGCTGGTGATGCCCTTGTTGATGCAACCCAGCATCCTGTTGGTTCTCTGTGCTGCAGCTGAACAGTTTGCTTGTATTTAGCTTGTTGTCCACCAGGACCCCCATGTCTCTTTACACAGCCTATGCTGCACTCCTGGACTGTGTGTTCTCAGGTGCAAGACCTTACAGTTGTCCCTGTTGAACTTCATAAGGTTCTTGTCTATTTGATACAAGTTGAGAATATACAGAAAAAATAGTGGAGTTTTAAGTTCTCTCAAACTTAGAAGAAAAAAATAGATTAGAATGTCAAGAACCTAGTTAAGTATGATGAAAATCTGATCCAGGTAAAGAAAGAATAATTTGGAAGAATGAATGCAATGAGATTTTCTTTAATGAACCAGCCTTTAAGAGCTGAGAGGTACATCCTTACCGCTGTGCACAATTCCCTTCATTTGCTAGACCTCTATCTTGGTATGTCATAAAACTGAGATCATATTGGCATTTGTTTGGAATGGATATATATTTCCTTGCATAGCCATGTGTTTGAGACTTTGAATTCACGCTCAGGTTCAGCCTAATATTTCTGATTGTTCAGTGTTGAAAAACCAAATGAGCTGCTCCAAATGAGACATGGGAACTTCACGCAGTGTTATTGTCTCTGGTAAGAATCTGGGCCAAACATGTTTGTATTTGATTTTCCTTTGCATTTTGTTGTGCTGCTTGATTTCTTAATGTTCCGTTAGGTTATGTCCTTGTTTCTGATACATTTCCTAAAAATTTGGGTTGTAATAGATCCTTTACTAGTATATTTTTTTGTCTTAATTTATGCAGTGTGCTGTCATTCAGATTGTGAACAAAAATAAAGGCAGTTTATTCCCTGGATCTACTTTTCTATGTGAAATAATAAAATGAAAGCAAACAAAAAAGGAAAGGCAAATTGTCCTAAAGAAACAACACCTGGATACTAGTTTTTCATAAGACTAGTGAAAACTTTATAACCAAGAGCAGAACAGAAAGCACTCTTATTTTTCTTAAGTCTGTACAAAGGATTTGCCTGAAAGATTTTTTGGAAGTGAAAATTTAATTTGGCAGAAGATAGGTAAGGCTCAGCTACCTGCTAAAACTTGTCAACTCTTAATTTTGCATCTAGTGTTGATTGTACTGCAGGACGTGATAATACGTTTATGATCATGTCAGTGCAGTTGAAAAGGCACTGTTAAATTGTCGTGTGTAGCCAAGTAGGAGGCTTGGTCTGTCATGTATATTTGATGATAAACAATCCCACTGAAGCATAGCTGGTGTACTACAGCAGTACCCTTACAGAAATGACTTATGTTTAGTTCAGTTATTCTTCGCTGCCTCAGGCATAAGCATCTATATCCTCATGATATTTTAAACAAAGTAGAATTACAATTATGCAGACTTTTAACAAAAGAGTAGTTCCATCTGTAATTGTGGTTTTGTCCTAAGGGTTATGATTTCGCATTTTGGTTAGCATCTGAAAAAAAGAAGCCTTGCCAATAACTGCCAGGTACTGGTAAATGATTACTCAGTATTCAGGTTAAGTAAAGATTTTGTGCAATATAAAATTATTTGGCCGTTAGATTTCAAAGTAGCATATGATCCACATTGGTACCCTCAGGTTCCTTCCTTCCTCTTGCATGGTAGAACTTACTAAGTTTTATTTAAAATGTGCATTTATATTCCCTTTGTAACTATTGGTCCCATTGCATTAATATACGTGATGCTACTACACTGCAGTAATGAAACGTGGAAAGTTTCCTTAAATGTAAATAACTTCTCAATGAAAATTCAAAATGAAACTTATTTTAATAAAAGGCTTTGAAAAAATACATTTTTTTAAATTTTGTACCTTAAAGAAAAAAGAGGTGTGAACAGATTCCAGCTGCATACTTTAGGCCATTGTTTGTCATTTACTCATAATAAGCTATGCATATTCATGCTATACCTCCCAGCAGTTCAATATATGTTCATGCCATTAGTTGCTTAGAGATCTGCCTTGATTCTTTCTTGAGCATTTCACTCCTAACAGCAGGTTTAGAGCTACAAAGCTTTATAGTATAAAGACTTACCTGCTGTATGTACAATTATACGTATATATATATCTATCTCATTAATCCATTTTTGGTGGTGAGGAAATATTTGTCAGATCTGTAGCTGTATTTTTTAATTATTTCCAAGATCTTTTATACTGCTTCATGAAGAAGGTTTTACCCATTTAAAAACAAGACCCACCTGATTAGGAAAATACATAGCTGAACCGCTGAACAGATGATTTAAGATGGTTAAATACTCCTTTGGAGAGTCACCAGAAAAGCTACAGCATTTTCCAAGATTTTGTTACTTAGTTTGCTAGCAAATTAGCCATCTCAAGAAGGCATCTGGAGTTAGTTATTTTGTAATCATTTACTTTTTGGTGTGAAAATGCTCATGTAGAAATCACTTTTGGAAAGTGAGAATTTTACAAATAAGAATGGTGGTCTCCCCTTTTAGCTCGAACTGATGACAATTCTTGAGTCAGAGTTGCTAAAATATTTGAATGATAATTATCCTGAATTCACTGTCACAGGATATAAGTGCAAGTAAAGAAAGGCACACCTTTGCAAACCACACAGCTAAGTGCAGCTCCAAAGCCTGATGGTCATCTGCATATTCCTTGTTTGCTAGTTTCTTCCTCAGGGATGCTTTCAGGAAAAGGCAGTCAATATTAGCATGCAAGTGCAGTAAGCTACAGAGCTTATTTTCTGGTAATGCCATTTATGCAGACTTTCATCTGCAGCCTTCTGTCCCAGGGCTCCAGGGAAATGTCTCAGATTTGCTGCCCGCCAACTGTCACTTGCTTTTGGATATGGGGTACTTTGTTCTAGTGGTTCTGTACTCATTTTGGAGCTAAATGCAGTCTTTCTGCTCTCTTACCTTCTCATCCTTGCTTTGGATTCTGTGGCACCTAACCCGAGAGCTCTGATTTCCCATTCTTCTGGGAAAGCCCATCACTTTCTCTACTTTGTGGGAAAATGATTCAACAGCTGTATCAGCAAGTTTTGAGGATGTGCTCTGGAAGACCTTGATTTCCTCCCAGGACATTTCCCCTTCACACCACAAGGCCTGAGCAGGCAATTATCCAGCTATACTTCTCTGCCCCTCTCCTGACAGCCTAGAGATGCTCTCACTTCCCATGGACCTGTTTGTGGGGAACTGAAATGTCTGATGTGGTGCAGGCCAGGCTGAGCCAACTGTTGAAGTCTTGAGAGCATGTGTGTATAAAAGTGAGTGTGAATATTTCACAGTAAAATATGAAAAGTCTACTTTGTGGTCTTTTAAAAATAGTTCTGGCACAGCAAAACAAGATGGGAGAGAGGCTTTTTGTATGGGATTACTTGGTGCTAGTGCAGCATTTCCTCCTTGCCAAGTTTTTGGTTAAGTTTGAAAATGTATTTCCTTGATTATGATGAGGCGAGACACTCTTTAAATAGAAAATAAATTTTATTACCATCTGCAGAGCAATCTGATGAATTAAATGAGGAGTTACAAAAATCTTCTGTTGGCCCTTTTTGAATAAGCAGGTTCATATGGGTTTTATAAATCCAGAGCTGGATTCTTAAATATGCCTCCCTCAAAGTTATCAAAAAATTAGATTCTTACAGGGTGGCAGTCTTGGTCAGATTATATATTCCTTTCTGATCTTCTGCCCTAATCTGAGAGATATATGTAGACACACATAAGGTATTTTAAATAAGATTTTAAAAACAGCAATGTGACCTCATTGACAGCAGAAGTCCTGATCTGCTGGTCTTCTTTCCCATGTCAGTTATGGTGAATGTGGTACTAATATCAGCATATAGTGGTCCATTTTAACCGCATATTATGTGAACATCTGCAATAAGTATGCAGTAGCAAAGGTAGGAATCTAAACCCTAAGGCTTACTTACTGGCCTAAATTGCACTATCAGAAGCAATGGGAAGACTGTAGCAAAGTATCAGGAAAACAGACTAGTCTAGGCTAAGGCTCTGCCAGCACCCAGAAGAGCTGCGCTCAGTCTGCTCAGCTGTGGTCTACTGCATGGTTGTAGGCAACCTATTTAGCCCCTCCAGTTATATGTCAATAAAATGGGAGAGGAGACATCTGTTTTGTCTTTAGTCTGTTGCTGTAGAACAAAATGACTTTTCTAATGCATGTAGTACACAGCACAACAAAGTCCTTTTGAGACATAACATGAATAAGATAAAATTATTCTGCTGTGTTGCTATGAGATTAAAACCTCATATACTGTACTAGTCATTTATTTTGAACAGTTTGAGACACTTCAGGTGTTGGCATTCATATACCAGCAATCAAATACAGCAAAAAATCACACTCTATCACCAGACATCCTGTGTCTTACTCAGCTTTAACAAGTAACTTCATGAATTTAAAACAAGCGTTTAGGTACACCAGCAGCTATAAACATCTGTTTAAACATGTTAGGGATTATTAGGGCAGTACCTCAGCCTTGTTAACTTGAAGTGTGAGCCAGGGTTGCAGTCCAAAGCAAGCATAAGAACTGTGATGTAGCAAAAAGAAGGCAAAATCCTCATTTTTGCAAAGTGTAGACTAATTGGACATATACAATAAGTACACACCAGCCTTTAAACTTTCATTCAAATCTAGTCCAGCCATAAAACCACAGCTGTTTAAGCTAACAAAGCATTATGGGTCTAGTCCTGCAAAAGAGAACATGAATATTAGAAATTAAAACCTGCAGTACAAGTCTTAAGACGCAGTTTGCTGCACCTGTACACAGTCAGATCCCACTGAAAATAATGCCAAGATCAGAGTCAGACTTTGGTGCTCATTATAAATGCACTCCAAAATTCCACAATTGAACAACACTTAGTCTCAAACTGGTTCTCAAACTTCCATTATAATGCTGCAGGATTAGGGAAACTGAGACACAGCCAGTGACAATTTTCCTCATGCAGAAAGGTACCCATAAGTATTTGTTCATTCTTTTTTAGAAAAGATGAGGATAACAGGTCTGTTTCATCTTAGCCCTTCTCCAGTATACTTTTATGCCTTAAGCATAATTGAGATATTTTGCCAAAGTTTCTACTTCATCCAAGCAAAATCTCATGACTGGTTGCGGTATCCTTCTGAAAGTGGCTACTGTCCTTCCTTTAAATTTGCTCTGCCTGGCTTCTTTGATTTTGTGCTTTTGAAACTTTCCATTAACCAGGAAATATGCCCTTCAAGAATTGCTGCTGTGCAAATCACATCTTCTCACTCTTTCATCCTCACACCTGTTTCCCTTCAACCAAACTAAAGCTTTAGCTATTTCAGCATAATCTTATGATGTCTGGATTTAAGTTCATATGTAAAATGACTAAAACAATGCCCTTAGTGTTTTCACCATGTTATTCCTTTCCTCCTTTTTAATCATTATAAACAAAATTAATCTTTCATTTATGAAGTAATAATTTTAAGAGCATTTCTTTGTGATCTCCAACACCTTAGTGACAGTTAAGTAAGTCTTGCATATTTTTTCATAACTAATTGAGATTTCTCTCTTTTTATTAATTCACACAACTGGAAAGGAAAATTAAATTCCTTAATTGTGTCAATATTCCTTTCAGTTCTTTCCTGCTTATGTTTGCTCAATGTGCTGTTCAATGTTTTTCATTCTAACTTGTTCAATGGCTTAATTCTTTAAATTCATCTAACCTAATATTTTTCCCTCACACCATATGCAATAACTGTAACTTTCACATTTCATCACTGATCAATATTTGGGTAGTTCTCAATTTCAAATGAGATAATGAAATTTATTTCTATGAAAAAACAGCATGTCAATTACAGTCTAACGCATATAAATAAACATACATTTATGTTTTAGTGGGTTGTTATTCAAAGTAATGTTTTAGGGAATGTAGGTGTTTTGCTGCACTGTAGTCTTCAAACAGGATGAGCAGAATTTTGTTTGGTATAGATGAGACAATAAAAAAAATGTGTGAGAATGGATTATTAGAATACCTTGAAGGGAGAAGCTGTTTGATTTTAAGAAATTGAAGGGAAATGGTACAAGCAAGTACTTCATACTTCTTAGTGTGTGCATATTGTGATGATAGAGAGCAACAACCAGATACTTAAAAATGCTAAAAATCTACCATCTGCCTCTTGAAGTGTCAAGGGAAAGAAAAAAGACAAATCACTCATAGAAATATGCTTAAGCAGTTTGCCAAGAGGCAAATTTTGCTGCAGTGTTCCTAAATGATTAAGTGTATCCTCTGGTTTGAGCAAATTATCTTATACCTTTATCAAATTATCTATTCAATTTCTTAAATGTATCATTTTTCTTGTTAGGAAAGCATCATCAAAATCCTCCTTAAGTGCTGGAAGGATGAATGGCTTGCAGTACTGTCTGTTTTCTATACATGGATTGGGAGGAGTATTTGAAAAGACCAGAATTGAGAGGACTTTAAGCAGTAATTGCCACTTAAAAGATTAAATTAATCAACATAGAAACTGTCCTGGACTATAATTCTTCATCATAGACTTCTATTAATGCCTTTTTGCTGGATAGTGTTTTGGAAGAATGTAAGGCAGGTAGTGAAAATTATCAATCAACAGTGATTTGGTGGAAGGTGTGTAGAAGCTGTTGAGGGGTCTAAAGCCTACCAGCCTCAGTCTGCGTGTTCTTCACTGCACTCTTGTATGGGCTAATTTTCCACTAAAGAGTGCTTTGCCTTTCTTTTTCCAGTCGAAATACTAATATTCACATTTGAAAACAAAGTCAGACTTATTCTGATGTTGTGAATGGCATTGTTGCAAAGAATGTTCACAACTCCTAAAACAGTAGCTCTAGCTTCATGGCTTTTCTAGCCAGAGTCAGTATGATACATAAATTACAACTATGGGAGAATGTAACCAATATTCCTCAATTAGACTGACCAGCATATCTGAACAGTTGCTGAGATATGACAAAAATAAAAATCTAGGTAAAACTGTGCTTTCAATTCTTGAAATGTGCATATTTGGGAAAAAAAAAATCCCTCACCCAACCCAGCAACAACAAAAAATCACACCATATTCTGGGTGTAAGCAATGATTTTATTAATAAAAATGGATTACCTTCTAGCAGGGGTTGATTACCTTCCCTCATCTTCAGAAAAAAAATGGCAACAGTAAGCTTGATCAGACATAACAACACCTCCAGAAATTTGTTAGGAAACAGATGTTATCTGATGCAAATCTCATTCACCTTCAAGAATTAAAAATAGCATTGAGTCTTACAAATTATTAAAGTTATTCTAATGCAGCCTTCAGAAATCTGACAGTGTGGTTACTCTCTACATAGTAGTGGCATTGGGCCAGAAAAGGCAGAAACAAGTATGTGAATTGTATTTCAACATGAGAAAAATGAAGTCTTGCCATGTTCTTAATTTACTAGTGGAGCGCTAAGGATGCCTCCATGTCAATACCATGCCTGAACAATGAGATTTGTTTGATTTGTGCCCATGAATTCAAGATAAAAGATAAGATTGGCTCTCTTAGAAAAACAAAGCAAAAAAATGTAGTTGAATATTATTCAAAGAAGACATTAAAAGCAAACAGGAAAATGACAAAACCAGTGCTTCTTAGAGTGATGCATTTGAAAATCCTGAATCTGACAGATTGAATTAATGTTTGAGGTTTTTTTTTCCCTAGCACTTAAATCACTTCTTGCTTTTTTTGAAATTAAATAATCCAAGCATGTTTAAAAATTAAATGACAGATTTTTTTTTATAGTGAAATTTAAAATCAAGAAAGAAATGACAAGTGTTCCAGTACAAAAATAACACAATTTCAACACCTGAAGTCAGGGTAATGTCTAATGTACAAATTATAAGGTGCACGGTAGAACAAGAACAAAATAAATTCATTGGGTCATAGTGATACAAAGTTTTGTAAAATTGTTAAAATATGAAATTTAAAACCCCACAATGGATAATAAATTTCAACATGAACACACAGATTTTCAGTATTAGCAATTTTAGCAAAGTGTTGAATCCTATCAATCTTAATTCATTACTAAAAGTGGCAAATCCTGCCTTCTGACAACGCGGCATGCATGTTCAGACAACAGCTAGCATATTCAAACAATCTTTTTTGTGCCCTTAGGCTCCATCCTTCCTCAAACCTCTCTTTTACTGTGATATCTACAATAAATTTGCCAGTTATGGGTCTGCTGATACAGTGATATCACATGCGATCTTCTGGATCAATAATCTTTACTTTTTCTTCCAAGCACCTCTATCTTTTTTCTTTTTTCAATTCAGAGCAAGGACCAGTTCTGTTTTGTACAGTCCCTTGCACAATGGTCCCCAGCAAGTACTTGTAGTTGCTATGGTAACATAATAGCTATCGAAGAATATTGCAGTCTAAAAAGCATGATTTAGGAAACATGGCCTAACAATAAAATGTAGGTTTCCTTTCTTAGGGAGCATTCTTCTGATTTTCATTTCTGCTAGCCACTGACCTGCTTATATAGTAATCATGAATCCATCCTTGGATTTCAAATAGGATAGCACAGGTTGGTGCTGACTGGTTGAATTAAGAGTGAATTCATGAAAAATAAGGAAAGCAAGACTTTTCTGGAAGCATGTGTCTTGGTACCGAACCTGTTGAAACAGTAGCTGGTGAGTGAAGGGAGTGATAGGTTGTTAAAGAAATCCTGAGTTCTTTAATTCTCATGTTAGGTAAAGGATGGGGGGAAAGAAGAGGCTTGCACAGAAGAAACCAGAGCCATGGTGAAGAAAGGAAGGAACAAAAGTAGGAATTTCCTCTTTGTATCAACAAACGTGCATTTCATTTTCTTTGCTTTTATCATACGTGGGAGTTCCTTTTTGCCCCCCTCCTCTTGTATCATTTGCTTATTTCACACTTTGCTGTGTCCTGCTCAGGAAGTCAGTTTCAGTGTTTGCAAATGATTTTTATATGTTGTTGCCTGCCTTCATGATTTCTGCCCTTGTACAGTTAAACTACTCAGAATATTGTCATTGTCAAATTCAGAATATATTCGTATATGCTATGATGTTAGGAGGAAGATACTTCACAGAGAAGAATTTAAAATGAATATAATGAGGAAGATAAAGAGAAAAATATGGTGCATATTTACATTGCAACTCCAACAGCAACAAAATAGTTGAAAACTTGTTTGCAGTGTGTCACCCTAAAGGATCTTTAAGTCAAAATATTAAAAGCAGTCTCAGTAACAGCAGACTAGGCTAGTTTAAAACAAAGCCAAAATTTGTCATAACTCAATGACTCAGATCAGCATATTCAAAGCAATTCTACATTATTTAAATGCCTTACAAATTTGTGGTCTGCTTTTGTTTCTTTTTTCTCTAACTTCACCCCTTTTTCTCTCTCCTCTGTTTTCTAAACCCCTCATATTGTCCGGATTCTGATATATGATGTTGATATATCTGAAGTGTACTTGGTCAGGGATAAGGAAAAAATGCTCTGCCTATTCTTCAGCTATTTCTTTAATGATTAAAATTTACTTCCCTCTCTATGGAAGGCTTGGGATTTAATCAAAGAGTTGGATAAATAAATATAAACTCCTAGGTAGGAAATATTCCTTAAAAAGATGCTTTAAAAACTTCAACTTAAAAGATGCTTTATAGCTATAATTTGTTTGCATTATAATAACTAGAAATGCAAATAGGGCCCTTACTGTATTAAAGAGTTTATGAATGCACAGAATTAAAACTTGGAATGCTTAGAGCTTGGAGTTTTACCGTTGACTGTAACACATCAAGGTTTTCACCTGTGACAAAGAACATTCCCTGCCCCAAAACTCCTTACAGTCTTAATGAGCAAGACAGATTCACAAGGGGAGGGAAGGCAGGCAAAATGGTTCATGGTTATAAAGGAGATCAGCTATAGAGCAGAGAACAGGTCTTTCTGTCTCCTACCACAGCACAGTGCCCTGGGCGTACTGCCTCGACTCATAATTAACTACTAAATCTTTCCAGCACCCTTTGAGAAACTGGATAAATTAGCCTGCATTAAAGAGTTTGCTGATTCCAATGCTGATTCAGCTTGCTTAAGCCTTGCTTGAATATCCCTGTGATGTATCCCAGCCTGTCTGCATTCTTCCTTCCGGGAATCTGTGGGACACTTTAAAAACGACTCTTGGAAGGAAGGCTTGATTTGGGCCCAGGGTGGTGTAATGTTGCCATCCTAGAGAACAGCATAGGAGCAGAGAAAGGTGATGGTTTACCTGGTAATGTGTGTGGGCAGTGCTGTTGATTAATTGTTGCTGAAGTGTGGATAGTGCTGCTGATCACAAAGGCTTGTAGGGATCTGGGAAGACAGGACTAATCTTTACTGCATGGAGACTGCACAGGGATTCTCATAGGCAGCAAGCTTGTATTGGACCATTCATCCAGGCATCCCAGAGCAGGAGAAATGACATAGAAGAATCTAAGGATGGATCTTAAGTGCTTCCAAGTTTGTTTTTACTGCACTGAAACTTATGAAAGTTACCATAAGAAACTGGTTTTGGAATTGATATCCTTTTCCTTTTCTTTACAGAATTCTCAGATTTATGGTCTTGGCAACTAACAAACATATTATAGGCGACTTTTGCCTTGGAGTTATTTTCATGTTAAAAGTGCAAATACAAGAGACCACAAATGAAACTGGAAGAAAATGGGCCAAATTAATATTTGGTATCACTGTTCTAGCTTCAGTCTGGGCTAGAATACATTTTAGCCTCTTCAATCACTTTGGAAATACCCAGTTATCACATGAAGTGACTATTACAGTAGGTCTATTAAATGAAGCTTTTTCAGACTGACTGGAGTGCTGACTGAGATGTAAGAATGAATTTTACAGGAAGTAAAAATCAAAATTACTTAAAATTTGGATATAACAACCCTAATGATAGCTTTGAGGCAGGTAAACTTAGGCCTTGGATTTCAGGATTTTGTCCTTGAAAGTTTAAAACTCAGGAGCTAGCTTTAAGGCTTTGTTTGTTCTCTTTTTGGTAGTGTGAACCTCTTTCTTTCCATTGTTCTCAGTTTCTGCTTTATTGCTGATTCCTTTCCTATCATTTCGATATGTAACTGCTTCTAATTTTAGGCACATTTGAGCAATACATTCATGATGTACCCTGGTTAATCTTACTTCTCCCTCCCATCTTCTAGGAGATGAAGTTTAGCAACATGGTTATGACGTACTTGCAGGCTTCTGTCAGTGGCAGCTTGAGATCAGATAGATGGGATATTTTCTCTTGGGACAAGAAGGTATCTGAACTCCAAAAATCTTGCAAGGTAGTCCATTAACCATGCATGTTTCTGCAGATTTGGGTTCGGACACTCTATAAGGGTATGCTGAATTAAAACATTGCGAAGTTTTAGCCCTGAAAGTATCTATGCCTGCTCTTGGCAATGTAATTTGACTTTAGTTTTCTCTTTTTCTGGGAGAAGTGCTGCTTGAATTATCTGTTTCCTGTTGGCTAAGAAGATGCTTGTGGACAAGTACTGTAGCTCAGCTAACACAAAGTGGCTAAACTGGAAATCTGATCCTGGGTCTCTTTTTAACCCTCCTTAGTGTAATATTTTCTTGATCTAGGCTCATTAACTGCCAATTTTTACATGCTTTCAGCTGAACTTTTGCACTAACTTATTTTTAATTTCTTAAAAAACCCCACACCTTGCCTGGTTAAAGTATCTTTGTGCCTCTGTAGAACTGCAAATTTGCTGCTATAGACTATGGAATGCAATCTTATACCTGCATCCATTTAAGTGCCCAAAATATCTCAGATGTTGTACAGCTCAAAAGTAGTAAAATATAGAGGGATATTGGAGCCATATAAACATTGTATCTGAGAAATACAGCAGAGAAGTACTCTGACACAAAGCATAATTTGGAGGCAAAAATTAATCCATATAAAATGAAAGCTCAGTAGCTTGATCAACAATCACTGCTGATTGCTTTTGGGAACTAGAACGCTGATTTAAGCCACTCTCCAATTTCATCCAATGAAATTAAATTTCTTCTGTAGAAACTGAACTCTTATTGCTTTGATTACTATATTTTTGATTTTACTACAGTGCTTAAAACACTGAATGGACAAATAATAGCCAGAAACAATATGTTGGATTAACTGCTAGCAATATAACATTCAACTTACAATTTAGAACCAGTTAATAAATATGAAGGTTAGTGCAGTATTATGATTGGCAACAGTGGCATTAATTTCAATATTTGATTGCTGCTGAATTGTAGATGTTCAAATGGAAACATATGTTCAGATCCTTTTGTGTGATATAAAGGCAATATATGAAGCAAAATTCTAAATAAATTCCTAACACGGAGTAATGTGTCTCTATACATGAGTGATCCATGCATAGATTGATCCACTACAGGCAGTCTGAAACAACAGCCTGTAGAAAAGCTCTCAGCTCTAAGAAGGTACAAGTATGCAGTTTTCCTAACATTTGGCCTGAACTATTTAAGGTTTGGTATGCAAAATGAGAAGAGAAACAGTAAATTTGATGAAATCTAGTCTTCCTCAGATTCAGTAAGAAGATAGGGGTATACAATTCACATCTCTGCATAAATCCTCCAAAAGTGATAAACTGAAATGTCAGATATAATTACACTTTATATAAACTTTCATACAAGATTTAATTACCATATATTGTGCACGTTCATGTACTGTGCTGGAAATCCGTAGGCTATTTTATCTGTCGGCTTGATCTATAGGAGTGATATAAACAAGTTGCTTTATTCTTTTAAAAGCCTTACTGGCAGTGTTGGAATTTGCTTCACGTTTCTTAACTCTTCTACATGCTTGAAAAAAGCAAACCAAACTTCTTTGATTTAACAGTGACACATTAGAAACTGAAACATGTGAAACATACTGGTGTTTTGCAAAAATAATTCTCCTGAAAGTTACTCTGTGCTTATGCTGTCGTCAATGCTAGGATTTTATACTTTCTTTTTTGTCTATGCAAATTCTACAGGGAGGTTCTATTTTCTTCTGTTCATTTTGCACTCATTTTCATATATCTGTCATCAGAGCATTAAAAAATCATAAAAAAGCTTGGTGTTGTAAAAGTCCTGACAGCACATTTTCAGCTTGCTTTATTTTTTTTCTTGTTCAATTTACAATCAATGTTTGGAAACATCAAAGTCTGTAGAAGAAGACTTGTTTTCTTTTTCTTATTTTTTTTTCTAGACCTTTTATTATTTAGCATGCTTCTAACAACTGTCTGTGTCGTGGTTTAAGTGTAGTAGCAATCTCTCTTCCTCCTCCCTCCCTGTCCCACCACAAACCCAAAAGATAAGTTCCTTAGAGTTTGCAAAGAACAACAAATGATTGGGTTACTCTTTCCAAGGTTACTTCCAACAATACAAGCTCTAGGTTTGGAAGGCACCTTCCAGGTCATCAATCAACCACTACAGCATATAATGATGTTCATGTAATGACTGAGTTCCACATTAAAAGTATTTAGGTGTTTTGCCTTATTGTTTCATTGGGAAGCTGTTGCAGGCTTCATGTTTCTACTTCAGCAACTGAAAATATGTGTGCACAGATGTGTGCACAGAGTAGTTTCTGCTCTAAAAAATAAGCTTATTTAGAGGACAAATAGAATTTGCATCAGGATCTGATTTGATGAGGATATGATGAAATTAAGAATTTAAATTCCTTTATTGTCTTTATCTAATCTTAGACGACTCAGGCAACACCATCTCGCTAATCATGAGGCGAGGACATGAACCTTGCTCCAATCTCTCTTGCTGTCTCTCCTGCCAGCTCATAGGGATTACCAGATATAGCAGTATGTTTTTTTCTACTGCTAATGAATTACTATTCCTGTTGGGAAAATGTATAGGAAAAAAAATGAGGCCTGAAAGTTCTGTATTTGCATGTGCAACGTTTTACTATTAGCAAGGCAGAATACAGTGAGGACTTGTGACTGAGAGAAGCAACACAGCCAGGCCTTGAGTTATGTTATCAGGGCTCACTTTTAACACCTAGGCAAGATACTTTACAAGATGCTACTCTCTAGCCCCATAAGTCTTTCTAATTTGATGTTATTCGATGTGAGTTGTGTGTAGGTAATGTTAATTATGCAATAGGTTTTGAAGAATATGTTTTGATTGTAGAGTGGAAATGTCAGTCCCATTAACAATCATTATTACCTGTCAGAAAGTAGAAGAAGCTTTGAATGAATGTTAATTTTTTCTTCTTGTATCTGTGCAGATGCATACCAATGTTTCATACACGTTTTGTTTGTTTGTATCCTGATCATTAAAACAATCTTTTTTCCCTCCAAGTTTTCTCTGCTTGGTCTGAGTCCAGAAAAAGAAAGAGGCTCTTAACTTCAGGCCTTCTGTGAGCTTGTTTTGGATGTTTTTTTGAAACAAAAGTTTCAGTTTCCAGAAACTGGTTTGTCTGCTGATGTGTTTCCAGATCTTGCTCCCAGCGGTCTCTGGAATGTATTAAGACTGTGGCAAGGGTTCAAGAGGATTGGAGCAGGGGTTTAGAGGCAGCAGTCCAAAGGAAGAAACTTGTTCTGTTTTGCTTTGTTACAAAGCTGAAGGTAGCTAATTTAATAACTACTTCTGGCCACAGACTCTCTCAATGTCTTTTTTAATTTGTCCTTAGTATCATCCCCTCAATTCAGTGATTTTTGTAAACTTCTATGAATTCCACCATATATTGTTAGGAAAGCCTATAATTATGAAGAGCCATTTTCATTGACTGTAAGGTGACTGGTATAGAGACTGCTTTTCATTCCAGTTCTGTTGCTGGCCTGCTAAACCAAACTGGGGGATCTTTTCTCATTTCCTTGTCTCTTTTTTTTTTTTTTTTAATTTAACTGAAGAAAAATTATGATATTCCAATAAAACAGTCTCATCTAATACCGTTGGTAGCTTGTCTCTTGATCTTGTTCAATGTGAAGGAATCTTCCTTGAAAACAGATGACAAGAAATTTCTTGAAATATTCCACCTGAGGCTACATTAGCTTTGTCAAATGTTATTGTTACAGTCTCTGAAAATACGTCTCCCAGTGTAGCCTCTCATTGCCTTAAATGTATTTGCATTACATTGCATTTTGTTGGGTCATTGTCATTCTATAGTCAAGAAGCAGATGAATTTCCTTCTCCTGCTCAGATTTTTCTGAGAACAAAGTTCCAACTCATGCTGGAAGACTTTGTTATTCCTGAGGTTTATCATGTTCCACTCAATTCTGCTGAGGTTTATCACTGTTTATTAAGCACTGAATTTCAATACAATCATTAAATTACCCCGTATCAAATTACTTAAACTATGTATAAATGACATGTATACCTGACCACTGTTTTCATAAGACACTTGTTTATGCTGGCACCTTGCTGTAGGTATTTCAACACATGGCGAAACAAAGGGTACAATGTTCAGATTTAGAACAGGGCATTGGACTGCTTGCAGATCTTATATGAGCCCTAATACGTCACTTAACAGGTCTTGTATGAGCATTTGCTCTGTGAATTCTGAAAATTAGGTATATAGTATGTAACAGTACGTAACCATATAATTGGCCATATAGGAAGTTACAAAAATAATATAAATGTACACTCTAAAAGATCACAAGGCATTAATCTTAGAATATGTAAATTTAGCGTTATTTCAAGAATGAAGTAGCTCAGAAGAAGTCTTGAACAAATCAAGAGTTTTTTTGGATACACTAGGTAGAAGATACTTAGAGTGATTAATACTGTTGTTCAGTGAGACTACACAAAGAAGGTGAAATTACTCTCATTATTAGTCTTGAGAGGCTCTGAAATTTAGAGCGGATGGGGATGTACTATGAAGATTTCTGTGTTTAGGATATGAAATGAAGAACAAAGATTTGTTGCAAAGTCTGAAAGATTTGTTTCCTAAACAATGAAGCACTGCCTTATGCATTTGATGCTACATTCTTTCAAGAGTCCAGAATTGCAATAGAATTGCATACGGTTAAGATCTGAAAAATGACTGATGGAAGATGTCCACCAAATGTCAAGTAAACAGCATTTGTTCCACTGCTACAATATTATTTTGCATAATTGCAGAAGAGTAAGCAATTAGAAGAGAAAGCATGATATTGAATGGATATTGAGTCTTTGAAGGGAAATCTTGGTCATAAAGAAATACATTAAAATTTCCTTTAGCTTTTATGAGCCACAATTTCACTTTTGGAATTTAAAGTTTTGTTTTCAGTACTTGTTGATGTGATAAAATACTTACACTGTATTTATTTCTGATATGCTAATTACAATTATATTTATAAAATTTTATATTAATATATATACATACATGTGTATATGATGCACAAACCCACATATATATGCACACACAGATGTATACATATAAAGAACCAGAAACCTGCATTGTTCTGAAAGGCAAATAAATCATATGCCCAAATTAAACACGTGAATAGTGTAGTCCGATATAAATTGGATCCTTGATGTCAGGTATGGTTTTATGTACCCATACACTGGAGCTCCTCTGTGAACATCAGGTATGTGTGATCAATATTTTTCTCTAAAGTAAAGCTAGATTTATAACAACAGTGATTCTACAACAGAGAGATGTTCAGAACTCCACCCCAGGAGTGGGGTTTTCACTAGGTTCATTCAAGAATGTAAGTATATTCAGAAGAAAGGTCAAAAAAAGGTTTACTGTGGAAGCAGAGTCTGTCACTTATCAAAAACTTACGCACAGCAAAACTGTGCAGCTTGCCTTTTGATGTTTTATCTGACAGAACCTGTTGTGAACATATCTTGAAAGAGATCATAAAATAATGCCCTTACATTGGCCTTTTAATTAACTATTAATAAGACTCCACTGGTTTATAGTTCAAAAACGCATTTTTCAGCGGATGGTGTGCACAATGTGTGTTCAGATAACTATTTTCCACCCAAAGGTCTGGTGAAGGGAATGGAAGAAATCTTTTAAAGGTCTCATTTAATAGTATATGCACTATGAGAATAAGAATAAAAGTAGGCAGCGAAAGAAGATATGCAAAATATAAGGCAGGCATTGCTGTTAAACACAAATTATTACTTTTTTTCTTGTATATTCTGTGAACCTGTTGAATGTAGGTGCTCCCTTCTTTCCTTAATGCTACATCCTTGAGTAATATCCTGCATGCCCTCAATCAGAATGACTGAGAAGAGGCAACATTTTTGCTGGAGCCACTTTGTGAGCATGGTACAGTGGAGTTAATTTGCATTTCACAAAAATAAAGGGATTTGAGATAATTGCGGAAAATAGAAGCTACTTGCTCATCTCTGTGTTTCAGTGCCCGTATAGCACTTTCCTTCACACTCTGCTTCATAATGACAGTCAAGCAAGCAGCCACAAGCAACTAAATCAAAGCTTTTCTGTGTTTCTTCAGAAAAAAAAAGGAGTTAAGCAGTTTCCCCATGCTGAAAGAATTGAAAGATGCCAAATGACAGTGGTGAATTTCATGCTCCAAGACTGGAGTTAATACAGAACTTTGCAAGACGTTATGCAAGTTAAGAGCTCTGCAACAAAAAAAGAATTGGATTAACTGCAAACGAATAATTTTAAATATTTCCCAGTCTTTCCTAGAGTGTTTGAATATTCCCAAATAAATATTGAACTTTGGAAGGTATTCATGTCCCCGGGAGAGACAAAAGTTTCTGTAAACTTGACTTCAAGAAGTATTGCTGCAGGCAATAAAATCTATACAAGCAGACAAAGCCCATGAGATAGGTTGCCTTCTGGCAGGCTATTAGAAAACATTTTTTTTTAGCAGCTTGTTACATTCTTCAAAATAATAACAACTATTAATTTAAAATAGAAATATTCTCTGTTTGTAGTAGTACTTTAAAAAGCCTTGGGATCAGAGCACATCAGAGTCTTATCGCTAGTCCTATTGAATGTGAATGCAGTATGGCCCACATCTGCAAGAACAAAACCAGCCATGGCTTGGGTTTTACACTCTTTGAGCTGAAAAGTGTGTGGGATTTTTGTTTGTTGGGTTTTCTGGATTTTTTTTTTGTACATTTAAAAATTTTATTATTCTTATAAATTGTCTAAACTTGTGCATTGGACATCTGATCTCTAAAAATGGATCTTCCCCTACCCTACAACAGCAATTAAGCATTTGCCACTAAACAGCTGTCTACTTCCAACATTCAACAGAGTACAGAGTGAGGAAAGTGCATTTGACGTGTAACATAGATCTAAAGGCAAAATTAAGGTTTTCTCATGTAAATTAAAAAAAAAAAAAAAGATTATGGCATAAAATCTAAGAGCACCTATTTGCAATCACATTATAAAATTACTTGGCAGACTGTTAACTTCAGCCATTAAAATAATTATTCAATGTGAGAGAAACTTGTAACTTATTAACATTCATTTGTCATAACTTTCTCATTTATTCCTTTCAATGACAATGCCATTAAGAATAATATGATAGAGGAATATCTTACCATGAAATGTAGCAAATGACAGTTTTACCTTAACCAGAGATTTCTACTTTCTTTAGATTAATACCTGCAAAGACTTTGCTATACCTGTTGTTAATTGTAATTATTTTAAAAGTTTTACACTTTTATCCCTTACTTTTGAGATACGGAGTACAGCAACTTAAGGACTAAGTTTGGGGCATCTTCTTTTGTAAAACTATTTTAAACGGAGTTATATGGAGAAACCTTCAGAAATTCAATAGAAGTTTCTCATGTGAAGTCCTGTTGTGGGGAAATTCCTATTGTAGAACCGAAACAACGACAACGCTTAGCTACAGGGATTTAAGAACTGTGTCCTGCAGATTAGATAACCTGACAAAGTAATAGCAAAAGAATTTGCTGCAATTATAAATAACATCTTAGACATGAGAAAAGCACCATGTATTTATTTTAGATGCAGCAAAGAATGTAAAAGAGTTTCTTCCAAAAGTATTCTAAAGTAGTAAGTTTTCTATTTAGATGAGTTTTTCCCCTTATGTCTCATTATTTCAGTCAGCATTTACACTTTTATGTCTTTTTCTTTTTTTTTCTTTAGGAGATATTCTATCAAAAATAAATAATTAAACCACAGATGAACTGTCAAAAGGGAACATTCATATTTTAACGCAACATTAACATTTTGGTAATTAACATGGCAGTTAATGCTTTTAGCAGATGTAACAACATTAGACTTGTAAATTTTAATTAAAGTTAATGGTTCACGATAGCTGTAGGGATCAGGCATCCTCTCTGGATACTGAAAACATGTCTAATGTGATTAGAAATACTAATTGAAGAAAAAAGGACTGCAATAGTAATGACTGTACTTCTTTATCCTACTAAATTATTACAAACCTGCAGCAACTTTAAAAATATATTTGCAGGAGGAAGCTTGAAGAGTCAAACGCTCCCCTTGAAGAAATTAAAAGGGGTCAAAGAACATTGCAGATGTTTTCTGTGTGTGAGAGAGGGAAAATCATTCATTGAAAGCCATTGCTCCTTCCTCATCCTCCGGAGACCATATTCCCAAGAAATACTATAGAGTTATTTGGTTACATTTCACATCCCTTTTGGATTTAATTAGGATCTAATGTGTTAGTTTTAATTCCCTTAGAGACTTTGAATTCCAATAGCAGGCAGAGAAACAGGACTGGCACTGGGAACTATGACTCAAGTGGATGTTTCTCAGTTTTAGCGCAAGTTAAGAGATTGGTAGTGAGCCCTTTTCATGGCTTGCTGATACATGAAACATTTTAATAAGCACAGGAAAAGGATTAGTTTTACTAAGGGTAATTACAAGCTGCTAGCCACCTATAAAATGCACTCCCATTTTATTGTAAACTGCCAACAATATTTATTTCACTTGTTCTGTGGTTTTTTTTCTTTTTTTTCTCTTCATAAGCTGGCTGAAAAGTATGCTGAAATAGGTAAAAAAATTCTGTAGTCTTATTCTAGGAGAACTGCCACTGAAAATCATGTTCTTTCTACAGGGAGTTACAGATGATAAAGATTAAACACTAGAAATTAAGTTTGCTTTTTTGTTTTTGACTGACAATAGTAATTTTTACTATAAATGCAGTTATTCCCTGCTAGCGCCGTTAGCTCTTTCTGTCAACACCCTTCCAACATCATAATAAATTACTATTCATTTGCATTGCAGCACAGGCATAGGCTCCATTCTACCAGGCAAAGTGTAAAGACATGGTGAAAGCCAGTTCTTGTTTGGAACAGTTGCACTCTAACCAGTTGTGACACAGAATACGAGAAAGGATGCTAGGAAAATGAATGCTGGTCTATCTTTATACATTTATTTGTGTTTCTCTAGCTGAATGGCTGGAACAAGGGATTAGGAAATTTGGTCAAGCCTATATGGAAAGACTGAATAAAGCCATCTGAACAAAGTTTATGGAGTAACACTGGAATTCAGAACATTTGAAGACTTGCATTAGCCTCTAGGCAAAGAGCCTATGTGCAACATGTATTGGGACATAAATATAAACCCTAATTAATGTTCAAGTAATCGTGAACCTGGGACTGCCTTTCCATAAATGCATATATTTTGGTGAATTCAGATGAGAATCTTTGAATTGTATATTTTGAATAGCTGTCCAGTTGTATCACTTGGTATGACACCATGTATAACATAACACTTTTGACTATGCACCTCCATGAGGCCTGTGGGTTCATGATTTACTTGTGTGCTTATAAATACTATTACTTTCCATTGCAAAATCCCAATATGTTTTACAAACTTTCTTCAAAATTTTATCTGTGTTACTATGTAAAAATAGTAAGTTGCTTCTACATATTCCTCAGGGACTCAACACTGTGAGTACAACAGTGTGGATGTCTGATCTACCCAAGGGTTTAGTCAGGTGGGAAGGGGAAATAAAAGTTATGGTTAAGGTTTCAGTGAATTATTTAGGCACTACTTCATTTCGTAGACACCACTGAAACTAATGTGATTCTGCATATGGATCCATAAACATGGATGTTTATTTTTCTTAAAATGCAACAGCTGTGGATTTTCTCTAATAATTTACCACATTTTTGTTTTGTAGTTTTGTAGTAAGAATGTCTCAAACATAACACAATTTCTGGCAATTACGGCCTACTGAAGGAAAGGACAAACTTCACTGAATTTTCTCTTTTTGGTTAAAATTCCCAGATCCAATAGCAAAGGCCCAGGACTTCAACTGTATAAATCAGCATGACTCCACTGAAGTCTGAGCAGCTATGCTGACTTATGCTAGCTAAGAATCTGGACTTCAGTGACACCAAATATACAGTTTATAGGTTTTAGTGGCAAGTATATGTTTATAGACTTGAAGGCAGTTTCTAATCCTGTGTCATATCGTAAACACTATTGCCTCGGACAAACAGAAAAATTACTTAGAAGCTGAAAGGCTTGCCCGTGTCTGTAAGAGTTTCTCTTATATGAACATCCTTCTGTTTGGTGAAAGAATCTCATGCATGAAGGGTTATTGCCAGATGCAAGTTAGACAATTTCCATCATTGGAAAAATATACTAGTAGACAAGATTGTGGCACTCAGAGCAGGGTAATCAACTTACTTACAAGGTGGAAAATTAAAAAATATATAAAGTGAACACTTTCTAGTCACAGATTAGAGGTTTGTTGTCACAGAGTTACCAAGAAATTGATAATGGTTACGATGGATTGGACCTTTAGATAGACATAGAGGGTGTCCTAGCAAATAAAAAGAACATTGATAATAAAAAAAATAATTTCAAGATCAGTAATTTGATGTATAATGGCTTACGATACATATTTGTTAAACAGGAACAGCTGAGGTAAGATATAATACAGACAAGTATGCCTGTTGCTGGGTTCTTGCACAGTCAGTGCTAGCTTGTGTAATTCGAGCACAATCCAAGTATCTCTAAACTGAATCTGAACTTGCTAGCTGGGTAGTCTATTAATGAAGATTCTAAAATGAGGGAAAGCAGCTCTCCCCTCATGGAACAATGGTAATGCAAGGACATAGCAGGGGAAGATGTGAATGGCCCAGGTGTAAAAAGCCTGAAACGTGCTCATCCAGCTGTGATGGAGTTAGACTCTGCATAGACAGAACAGCCTGTTTTGTACTGTAGTTGGTCATCCTGCACCACATTTTGTTTTCCTTTATTACCAGTGAGCAAGCTAGGTTGGGATTGTTGAGATAGCTAGAGTAAACATAAAAATATTTTCTTCCTTTAGTTAAAAATACATGTATTATAATTATACATGGAAATAACAGTGTGATAGAGAAAATAAAAATTTTGAAAAAGAGAAATATTTCACTGGTTACATAAATGCATTTTAGACTTTATTTGTTAGCTTTCAATCTGGAAGTAAACCATAACATTCAGTTGACTCCCACTTTTGGTGTCCATACTCTTTTCCAATAAACGGCAAAATTTCCTGTGTGTGATAAAAAAACATGAAAGAATCAAAAATAGTACATTGTATTAATAATGTTTTTGGGACTCTAAAGGACTGAAGTCTTTCTGTTTCAAAATACCGAATTAAATTATATCAGCTTTTTGAATTATTTTTAGAGGTGGTATAAAATAGAGATAGCTAGCTACTTGTTCACTGACAACATTGTATTAAGTATTTCTTAGTGAAATTTTGCCATGGTTATAGGTTCCTTAAGCTAAGTATCCTCATAGCTTTCTTTATAACTTCATCTTCCCACACAACAATATTACCAAAGGTTTAGGGGTCTCTGCTGTCACTTGAAACAGCTGTCAGCCTTTGGGTTCAGAAGCCCTTTTTAAATAAAAAACTGCACAATCTCCTTAAATCAATATTTCTATGAAAAAGAATACCTCCATTTTCATTGGAACACAGTTCATCTCTGTAAGAGGTGAACAAAATCAACTCTGGAAAAAAGTATAAAGCAATCCCATTCCTTGGTATTTGTCATCTCAAAATTAAAAAAGGTTGAAGCTGGCAGTCACTCCTGTGGGGTTTTCTTCACTTACAGTTTAAATGGATCTTTATGGTCTTTTCTATGAACTATTTTAATCCATACATGCTTGTCACCTGCACAGTTCAAGCAGCCACCATATAGGAAAGTGCTTTCATCTGTTTAAACATTTACATACTATTTTAATTTAATGCACATAATTCTCTCAGTCTGGGAGATAAGGATTAATTACTCTTTTATCAATATTAACCAGTAAAAAAATAACAATTACAATTATCTTCATTATGCCTTTCATAGCCTGACGTATCCATTTCCCATCTCCTTTCAATCATCTCATTCAGTGATTTACATTTAAGCTGAAGTTTTCCATGCATTTTACCTCGTAAGGCAGTTTTTGCTCACTAGGAATTTTCCTTTTCACCCTTCCTGTTTTCAAAACATTTATTTATTTATTTTTATTATTATCCTGCATAATTTTGTACCATTTAAAAACCTGGTCATTTTAGTAATTTTTTTAAATTATTATTAATTAAAAAGATTACATAAACAGCAATGGAGCCAGCACACATCCCTGTGAGATTCTAGTAGGAACCTCCCCCTACTTCTAGTAGAAACCACGTTGTGGAAATGGATTATTTATTCCTGCCTTTTTTCCTTTCTGAAATCAGTTATTACCTTAGTACTGGTACTTTCCTCTTACTGTAAGGCAGCTAAATTTCGTCAAGACGTTTTAGTGGATTTATCAGGGAGTTTGTTTAAAATACAGGATTTTATATCATCCAAGCTCAGTGTTTCCGTATACCTTTCAAAAAACTCTCCTAGGTTTGTGTACTTACAAAACCATATACACAAACCTACTATTCTCCTGTATGAATCTCCCATAGTATACATAAGCTTTTCTATTTTTCCTATCCTTATCTTTGTTGACTCTTCTGTCTTTAAATCATGACCATTTATGAGCCCTGCAAAGTCGACAAAAACAGGTTTCCTGCTTCTGGTGTGTTTGGAAGAGGTTTTACAACAAAGTTTTATACCATTACCAACATTTTCCTTCAAATGCTTTTGGCGTGCCTTTGTGCAGTTTTACTTTTAACTTGCCAGAGGTTTTGCTATTTTCCATTTTCCTCATCTGAATATATTTTTTAGGGGTGCCTTTTTGTTTTTAATGCTACCCTTTATTCTCACACAGAGCTCTGCTAATCCTTCAGAGGTACTCTTACTTGCTTTGACAGATGATAGATACTCAGAAATTCTAATACAAGTCATTGCTCCCTTTGGCTAGTCCTTTTAATTCACTTTTAACTTCCTTGATTTTATGTAGTCCTCTTTTCAATGTTCACTGTTGCTATGGTAAATTTATTTGGCCTTTTCACTTCTACTTTTGGATTTGAGTATATTATGATCAAACTTCTGAAAGGGTTTTTGATACATAAGTTCGGAAGAAGGTTTGATGCCCTGTTTGGTCCAAATCAGTTTTGCAAGCTCCTCTGATGAATTGCTCTATTTAATGATTTATGTTGTCTAAAAGCTTAAATTCTTAGTAAAGCCCTATCATAATATTTATCCAGCGCAGATATAACAAATCTTGCTTTACTCTTGCCTTCACAGCCTTTCTGATTTCCCCAACCATGTCACAGGCAGCTATCCTAGCCCTTTTACTGTTAGTAACAAAGAACCACAGTAGAGGGAAACTTGAAGCCTGAATTTTCCAGCTTCAAGGACTCAGAGCAGAGAAGTTGCTCCTTTTGATTAATTTCCTGTAGTTTATTGATTGGAAGAACCTAAAGAATTGTTAACCAGTAAGCTGTTATGTTATGCTCCTGCCTCTGTGACCTTGAAGTCATCTATTCCCATCCTCCACTGTCCTAGTGAGCTACTCTGCCTGAAAGTTTCAAAGTTTTGAAATCTGTATTTTTCCTGAGCTTTAAGTTTATTCTGTTAATGAACAGCTCAAGAACCTAGATGTACAGAGGTCCAGATAAGAGCAAAAAGTAAGCTGGGAATCATCTGGCGTGTAGGTCTAAACATTTGAGTTCCCAGTTGACTTTTATGTCATCACTTAACAGTCTTTAGCTGCTTTTAAGTCCAGTGGCTTACTCCTGGAAAAGGATGCCATTTTCTAGGCCAGGGACAATTCAAGCATAACATTGCCATTCCAAATAATATGCTATGTCACTGTTTGACTGTTTTGACACCCTTGAAACTGGCCCATGTTTATGTCATATATATTCCCAGATTTCAGTTATACAGATTTCAATATAAGAAAAGGACTGGTAGGGCTTTCTACAATCAATATTGATATATAAATAGATTTGTAATCACAAGGCTAGTGAAGTGCTGCATCAATTGATGGATAGTGAGGTCCTCATTCTTTCTGCCTCTGGCCTGTTTGATTCTGGGTGCAGAGCATTTACTGGCAGCACCTTCAGGAGCTGACAAGACTCAGGGAACAAGCCATGTTCTTTCTCCCTCTCAGATCCCTAATTTCAGCATGTCTTTGTCCGTTTTCTCTAATCCTTTTCTAGCTGGTTAGGCAGTGTCCCCTCCAGCCTCCAAGAGAAGCGTTTGTCAGAGATAAGCCTGCTCCTTAACAACGCCTAAGGATATGAGATCTGGAGTCTCTTCTGCCTTTCTGATTCTGTCTGATATAAAGGCTCTATTACAGGGAATACTAGATGAATTTATTTAACTGAAAATGTGCACTGAAAAGCCACGAAAAACATCCTTCTGTAAATAAACATTTTGGACAGCACAGGTCTGAAGACATTCTTCTGTGGTATGTGGAAGATTTGTCACTTTGGAGAGATAAAATGAATGGGCATGCTGTTTAATTTATATTAAAGGTTTTTGCCTGGTCATGATGATGGACTAGTTAAATGAAGCAGCCTCTTAGCTTTTGGGTTTTCTGATGCTCAAGCACCAAAAAGGAAATAGGAACAACTACCCTCTAAGAAGGGTAAGGCTGGAATATAGGAAAAAGAAGATGCTGCCATAATTGGTAATGTCAGTATAAAGTAGCCATTGGAGTCAGGTGACTAAAAACAGAAGTCAAAGTATTATTGGTATGTATAGTGAAACAACAACATGGAGAAAATGAAGAAAAAAGAATGAAAATAAAGGCAGCAAGTAAAAAATAGGATGAAATATTAAAAGGTCCAATGATGTCAGATTAAGCAAAGGAAAACAGTGAGAAACCTACTGGAAAAAAATGGCATGTAAGCTCTGGCTTATTCTCTTTCAATGCATGACTGCAGAGAAAGCTCCAAATGCTACCTATGTCTCCCCTGGTGATTGTGAACTGCTCATCTTCCATCTGAGAGAATCTAGAAAAGAGCAATAGCTGGATATTATAGTAGTAATTGTCTTTACTTGCAGAACAATGATACCTAATAAGACTCGATATTTTGTGGTCAGCTACTTACCACGCAACAATCCCTTCTTTTTCCAACAGAGGTTTTGCAAATACATGACTGTCTCGCACAACTACATTTCAGGTTGAGAATAAAGGGAAAATGTAAACCACTCATTATACGGCAGATCTATAAAGTTTTCACTCTTTGGTATGTGTGGTAACCTGAAGTATTGCACTTTTTACAAGAAAACAATCCAGGAAATTCTTGTTCAAGAAACTGTGTTTGCAAGACAGCTTATCCATGAAAAATAATAATAAAAAAAAATCCTTAATTGTAATTACAGTTTATTCTTTTGAGCTGAAATTTTTCAAGAAATACAAAGCACACCTTAAAGACAGAAGACTACAGGGTATGTCTTTTTCCACAAGCAGTGGTCATCTTGTCACTGTATTTGGCTAGTGGCAAATAACCCAATGCTAATGAAGAGGAAATGTGTAGACTGATTAGTAAGTGTGCTAATGTCAGAGAAATGAGAGCCATCAAAATTTAATTCCTTTCCATCTTTGTTAGACGTTGTATCAGTGAACACACTGCAGATTTCTCAAAGCTGAAAAGTTTGCCTCAAAAGCAGAACAATTTTGTACAGAAGGAGGTGAATAGCCTTTTTCTCAGACACACTGGCCCATTTCCTATTTATCCTGCGAAACATTTCAATCAAGTATAACTTCTTATAGGAGAAAACAAACAACCCTGCCCAAACCTTGTGAGACTTTGCTTTGGAAATAACGATTTGTACCCGAGTCAAGATAGTTTTGAATTACTTTAAACAATCTAATCTCACTGAAGTGATAGAGATCTCTTTTATAGAAGGTTTCCACCCCTGAGGAAGAAGCCATTTGATCACAGTAATCTGCCCCCCCACAAGGGAAATTATGGTCAGCTTTCACAATTTTCCTTTGCTGTTGGTTCTTAGGTTCTCTGTTTGTGAAGGGAATTTCCTCATCCTGAAGCAGGCTAAACTTTCAGGAACCTGAATAAGACTAGTATTCTGGAATTCAGTATTTTTTAATGCATTTAAACCCTGTGCTGTTGCAAAAGTGGAAGCTCCTGTCACTTGCATTTCTCCAAGTATAGTAAAACGGTGTTTGGGTCACTTCCAGCTGATACACTCGCCAGCGTCCTGCTGATTAACACAGTTTACATACAAAATGAAAAGTATGTTGTTTGACACCTTGTTTTCCAAAGCAGAGTGGGCCAAAGCCTTACACTGCGCTGTTCACTGAACTGCAGACGAGTCCGTCCCTGCTTTCCAGCGGCCTGAGCTTTTACTTTTTCTGCCCCTTGCAATTCAGGCTTTGCCAGGCGCACGCTGCGTTTTCCGCAACTGATGTATTACTCATATTGCTCAGCGGTATAAACACGTTTCGGACGAACGGCCAGTTTCAAAACACAAACCGAGTAGCTTTCAAGCTAGCTGCCCCATTCTCCAGCGCACCCCGAGGCGAAAGACTCCTGCCGGCGCTCTGCCGCTGGACGTTCTTACCCCCATCGCTAGCTGGCTGCCAGCTGAGCTCTCGACCGGAGCCTGCCGCTCCCGGCCAGAGCGGTGCCGGGCACCCCGAGGGACGAGGCCACCCGAGCGCTGGGCGGAGCGCAGCTCGGCGGGGCCCCGGCTGCCTGAAGCCGGACCGAACCTTCCGCCGTCGTCCCGGTCCCTCGGGCGGGTCCCGGGGGAAGGAGCCACCGTCGCCGGCATGGGACCCTCCGCCGCCGGCCGGGAACCGGTAGCAGCAGTGCGAGGCGGGGCCCAGTGGCCGCCCCGCCTCCCTCCTCGGGGATGCCGGGATGTTTACGGGCCTGGCAGGAGCAGCAGGGGACAGAGAGGAGGTCGGTGGAGCTGCGGGTTTCTGAGCCACCCGGCAGGAACCCCGGTAGGCGCCTGCGGTCAGTGCCGGCCTCGTCCTGGCCCTTGAGCGCCGCACAAGTCGGGGAGGAGAGGAGGCCGGTTCCGGGCTTCTGTGCCCAGAGAAGGCGGAGCCAGGCTTCCCGGTGAGCGGGACGGTGGCAGGGCTACTGGGCGGGTGCGGTGCGGGGCTGGAACGGGGGGGGCTTGGTGACCGTGCCCGTACTCACGGAGGCGCTCCCGCCACTGCTCCCTGCGGACTACCGCCGGGGTCCCGCCTCCCGCTTCTTCCCACTGGTTACTGGGGCTCTCAGCCGTAGTACCATTGGGCACGGGAGCTGCCGCTCCGCCCGCGGCAGTGGGAGGGAGCGGTGCGGGTCTGGCCGCGAGAAACTTTCTGCGCCGCGGGGGGAGCGGGACGGTGGCGGCAGGCCCCATGGCGGGGACTGCGCCTTATACGGCGTATCGCCACCTGCCCGCAGGCCCCGGGGGCAGGGCGGGCCGCACAGGGGCACGGGGCAGTATGGTTCTGGAGGGCTGCTGTGGCGGGTCGGCCGGTGGCCGCTGTCTGTGCCGAGAGACGAGCGGGCGGCTGGGGACCCTGCCCGGCGGCGGCGGCCCGGCCACCTCGGCGCGACTCGGGCTGCTTGCGGCCTGGCCGCTGTGCCTCTGCCCCGGTTGGGCTCTTCGAGTTAATACCGCAAGCGGAGCTTCTTTCCGCGGTGTTTTCTCCGTTTCCTGCAGTTCATGTAGGTTTCTCGGTCATCTCTCACCTGGAGTTCGGTGTCAGCGATGCTCAGGGGGAAAGCTCTTCTGGAGGGTTTCACACCGCGCTCAGTTAAAACAGCGTCGTCACTGGGAGCCGCGGCCCAGGCTGGAGCCCATAGTTCTGCCTCTCTGCCTGCTGTCCGGGAAGTACCCCCCGTTGGGGGAGCCGCCGGGGCACCGGCAGCGCCCGGGCACTCTGAGGGCAGGGGATGCCTGGACGTGAGGGTTTACTGCCCTCCTCTCATCGGTTGGTGAGGCAGAGCCAGGGGCTCAGGCTGCGGGGAGCTGCGGCCTAGAGGGAAAACCTGGAAGTGAGGCAGTCTCCATCTCTTGGGTTGTCTGCCCCCTCTTCCTTATTTACTTTACGTTACACCGGTTGTACTAGTGCTGGCCCGGAATTCCATTTTGTGCCCATGAGAACTATAGCTGCTTGGCTTTAGGGTGCAGAAGTTCGGAATGTTGTCCTTCAGCTGGAATGTGCTTTGTTTTGCTTTCCATTTTGTCAGGAGTATCACTACTTACGATGTTGAACTTATTTCTGATCAAAGATGTTGAGGGATGTGTGCATTAAACCACACACATTTGGTTCACTTCTTGCACCAAGTGAATGACAAGCTGTTGTCCCCTTTGAGGTGATAGCACTGTTTTCTCAGGTTGCAATGGCAGCATCACTTCTTAGGAAAGCTCCCACATGCATAGTGATTCTGCTAAATGAGTTGGATATGTTTCCATATAAAGTTGTGTTGCAAGCTTGAGATGCAGAAATTACAGTGAATGATATGTTAATCTACAAGGTAGGTACTTTGGGTGATTAGATGTCAAGTGGATATTTGCAGCTCTGCTAAATGAGGAAGAATGAAATTTACAAAGGTTTAAATTTTCAAGGCTATCTAGGAGACAGTTCAGTGTTGCAATGTTTTAGGAATGTTTTATTTTGAAATTCTGGACTCAGGCTGTCTTGAGAGAGGTAAAATGTAGTAGAAAACAGTCGTTGATTCATGGGCTATGAAAAACTTGGGCAGAGGAAGGTAAACTGTTTTGTATTCTGGAAAGAGGGAAACTTACAAGCAACATACAATAGCTTTAAAGTAAGAATGCCCTCCAGCTTTGTGTTTTTTTTTTTTTCCCCTCTTTGATACTGAAAGAAAGGCTATATTAAGAACACTTGTTCTTTAATTTCAACACAAGAACCTATTATAAACATCTGATGGGTGAGTAGATAACTTCACAAAGCACTCTCTAGAGGCTTTCACTGTAAGGGTAGAGATACTGCCTTTATCGTAGACATCTTGTATTCAACATACCAGTTAGTCACTACAATTAAAAAGTAATTTGAGAACAAATCGCAGAATCCTAGCCAATCAAAAATCCTCATGATTGACTTTTCCCAGTGTCTCCCAGGGTTTATAATAATTAGACAAGTAGAATTTTGTCCCAGCCATAGAAACTTGTTTTCAAGGAAGAAAAAATCACAACGTTTTAGAGTTCATCTAGAGGTGTATGAGAAACTCAAATGACAGAGTACAAGAAGTCAGTTGTTCGTTTAATGATGACTTGTGGTATCTTTTGAATTGTAAGGTAGAGCCATATAGCCCACCCCTATCTTTCTTTTTTTGTGCAACGGAGTTGAGCTCAGTTGGACAAAATGTAGCCAGTCCAGTGTATTTGTCCACACAGAAAATTGGGTGGGGCAGCTCCTTCATGCATGCAACCCCCCCCATGTATAATAATCTTAATACAGTATCCTGCATTTATACTACCCTGTGTTCAGTTGTGTCACTATTGATGCCTCGTTGCCCTCTGAAGTTTGACATTGTTCCAAACATCTGTGCTGAATGGTTGAGTTCATGTTACCTTGGAGGGTCTCCTGGGAAAAGTCAAACTGCAATAACTTCTGCCTCCAAGGGAATTCTTTTGATTATTTAGGACTTATCAAAAAACCCCTCCTGATTCCAGAGAAGTAGTACTTGGGAGGGCAGGATTATCTTATGCAGGTTTATACTATGAATAGTCATGGAAGTTAACTGACTAATTTCTGGAGAATTTGTTCAGTTTAGCTACATTCCATGTGCTTTGCAACAGAGTTGAAAATAACTGACCAAAATACCAAAGTGGTGATAAGGGCATCCTTTAGAGCACTGATTGCTGTATTTATCACCATTTGACCCCTCATGGCCACATGGGAAGGAACTCAACCCTGGAATGAAGTACAGCATCACAACCTGTTTCCTTTCTAGTAATTATTGAAAGGATTCTTCTTGTCAGGTTAGTTTAAAAAGCTGAAGAGAAGCACTGTTATTATAAAGAGTTGCTTCTCTGAAGATAATTCTATTTGATTTTGTCTGGCATGTGAAACATATAACTGGAATTCAGTTGTGAAGTCTTTGGGAGGGGTTCGAGTTAGGTACTGTGAAGTGTTGGTGAACCAGACTTTTTCAGTTCATTTCAATCTCCTGTTGTCAGTGTATGAAATTCACTAAATTATTGATTCCTTGAAAGCTGAAAGGCAAAAATACCACAGGTGAACTTAAAGTTAATTCTAAAATGAGTGAAAACTTGTGGTGGGAAAATGCACAGCATTCTGTCCTGTAGAGGCCCTTCTTCTATACCCTTTTCATCCTCATCTGAAAGCAGATCCAAAAAAGGAGTTGTCTTTGCAGCAGTGAACTTCCAGTGCTTGCCCTGACTGAAATTCAGAACTGTGTGTTAGGTATGTGCTTGTGAAGTTCATGGAGATAAGTGGGACTTCATAAGAGCAGAGAGCAGCCTGCAAACAGAGCACTTAATGTACAGCTAGTCAGAGGGTACTCCAAAACCAGGAATGGATTATGCATATTTTGTCCAGTGGTGGTTTAATGTAAAACACAGAAACAGCTGTGAGCTTGAATGTTGGACTGCTTCTGAAGCAAGTGTGCTGGCTGCTAGCTGCTTTGCTTCTGGATCCTGGATTACTTGCTACTGTCATGCATGGTTTTGGGATTCAAAAGGTAATGATAGTCAGACGATCATAGAAAACCTGTTAAATATGGGTGGTATTTCTTTTCTGATTCAATATAGTACTTCACTGATTTCATCATCTTTGGGGTAGCACAGATTTTAAACTACATACTGCAGATATATATATACATATAATTTGTCTCAGCTTGCAAATGTGCATCTAGCACCTACAGTATGATATCACAGGGTGTTGTCTAAATTATCTCTTTAAGGATTACGTGTAATTTATTGTTAAATGTGTACTACTTAACCTGAAGCAATGTGGATGTTATCAGCCATGGTTGTGGCACAGTTGCATGCAGCCATCCTGCCTGATTTGGTGGTTTTCCACCTGTGCCTGGCAGTAATAGGTTTATCTGGTTTTTAATTTGTCCTAAATCTTTGATTCCTGTGTGAAGCTGTGTGAAGTCCTGTTTACACTTGTAGTCAATCACTGGAATGTCTCTTCATGAGTAATTTATTTTTACAGAGATATTTAACTGTCCCTTCCTTAAGAAAAGGTCTCCTGCCTCTCTGTGTATTGGAGTTGCAAACTTTGGGGATTTTAAGGCTTTCCAAATAATGTCTTCTCTGCCTTTCTCTGAAAATAATTGCATTTTTTACTTCTGTTTATTTTGTTTCCTATTTCTGCTTTCCTGTACAGTATTTAGGTGACAAAACTCTTGGCTTGGTGTTGAATAAATTGCCTTCTTTCTGTGCTGGCTCTTGTCTTCCTGTCATAGCTACTTTGAATTTAAGTACTTGTCAGCATCCCTACCTAAAGACGAAGTAAAATGAAACGTGGTGAGCTAATGTACTAGCTTGTTGCTGCCAGAAGGGAGGTATTCTGTTTCTTCTACAATCCCCTTCCTGCATTTCCCATCTTTGAACTTCCTCTACTTAATTTTCCTCTGGCACTCTCACGTACATGCTGATTGTGCTCAGTGCTTGCAGAACACGAACCTGGCTGCATTAGGGGATTAAATCAACTCAGCAGAAAGTCTGAAGAGTTCAAGGTGGCTATGCCGGATCATCTTGACAGAGAAAGTGAGGGTAAGCAAGACCTTTGGTGTCACTGAGCTATTCAGCTGGCTTATATAACTTCATGTTGCAGATATAATTTGACAATAGATTTAGCTGGCTTGCATTAGGCTGCTTTACCCCCAGCTATGTTTTCCTCTCTGTTTTGCCATCTGCCCTTACCCCTGCAATAAAACAACATGGGGAACTGAACTGGAAGAAAAGGTCAGTTTTCAGTTGGTTTTGGTTACCTTACTAGGAGTCTGGGTGGCCAGAGAAGCCCCACTGGAAGAAAGAGGGTCTAGAAAGTGTGACTGAAGGCAGGGGAATCAGCAGCATCACATAATTGGTTTGTGTTGCCTTAGAACTGCATCCTTATAGAGGTGGTAATAAAGCAGAGCATGGTGTGGGCTGAGGACTTGCTTTCCTAATAGGTAGATACAATACTTAATTCACAGAATTAATTTGCAGAACCTATTGCTATGACATGATCATGATCCACCTATGTGCTTTACAACTAGCAATTCAGTATGAAGAAATCCAGGCAAATAGAAGTTAAGTGAAACCAAAGAAGCCTGTTACCTGGGCAGTTTCAATTCCTGTTTCTTCAGTTTGTATGAAATAACAAACAGATGGTTCCCAAAAGGGCAAGTCAGTGCATGTACAACCCTTTGGGAACAATTTGCAAGGTAGGCTATTTACTTGAGTGACATAACTGAAATGGGTAGGGAGAAGTAAACAAAATATAACTTCTGAAATTGTGCAAGTGAATGAAGAGAAAGGGAAGCAGACTTGAGAAGCAAGAGAGCTTGAGCTTCCATCTTCTAGTCAGACAGCACTGACAGAGACCCAACTCTTAGTAGCTGAGGAATGACATTGACTGGCACATGTGTTTTCAGGGTTGGAATGAAAATATGCCTAATAAATAGAGATGAATGGATGAGAAAAATTGCATGTGATCTCTTGGTGTATTCCCCTACTTTGTTTGTAAAACTATTTTTTTGTGTATGGCTACTTCTGCTCTTGTTAAAACTAACTTAACCCAGCTTAGCTACTATCTGTGTGTGTTTTGGCTTCTTTGACTCGACCTACTCGATGAGTAGGGAATTTGGACATAATTTTGTTGAAAAATTCAGTGTTACTTATTTCCATATAGATAGATGATAGCTTCTTGTAGATTAATGAGTGCTCAGAATTTTTCTGGTCCACATTCAAGCGGGTCACTGCAGAGGGAAGGAGTGTCCTGCCATCCCATGGGGAGGATGGATCTGGTAGTGTATTAAAACATCAAAGGCTTTTAGAAACTGCTTCTAAAATTAAGGCTAATTCTACTTCTGTGTATGCATCTATATTCACTTGCTTTCAGTGCTTTGAAAGTTGCAAATACAACTTTTCTCTGACGTGAGTGCTTCTGCAAAGAATTCTACACATGAGGATTTTTTTTTTAATCTTAACCACATTTTAAAGTGGTGTTTTTGTTGTTTGTGGTTTTTTTTTTTTATGTGAAGCAAATATTTCATTTTTACCACTATCAGCTAATAGTAAATATTCTGTGTGTACACACATGTAGGTATATATACATACTCTATAAATATGCATAGACGCATGTATATGTGTGTGTGTGCATATTTATACATTATTATATCAGTATACAGTGTGAATATGTACGTATATACACTAATTGGGTTGCCATATTTTTCTGTGCTAATGATTAACTCAGTCTTTCTGTCTTGAGTTTGCCTTATCCTTTGCCAGTTAAGGTCTCAATTGTCTTGGCAGGGTTCAAGTGAGTGTCAACAAAAATGCATTCTGCTTTATTAATGGATACATCTAACTTACCTATTTATAGAGTGTGAAAAAAGAGCTAGTATGGTAATCGTTTGGCATATATCAAACATTTACTCTTTGAATGAATGGATAGTTTACATAACCAGCAACACTGCAGGACACTAAAGTAACTCATTGTGGTATTTCATTGACAACATTAAATTGTTGATTGGATGTTTCTTGTAATTTCTTGTTTAGTATTTTTGAGGAATAGACAATGTGAGCTGGTCAGGAGCATGACCAGGCACAGACGCTGATGGCTAATGGAAAGGCATTGATTGGCTGTTGTTTTTAAATATTTAAAATGTTTCAGCATTGTTTCATCATTTCTAACGCTATCTTGGAGTGTGTAACTTCATGGATGGGTGGCACTGTAATGTGGGTGTGTTTAACCAGATTTGATTTTACTGGTCTGTGCTAGTCAGGAATAGTTTACTGGAAAGACATTACGTATGTGTGGTCATTCCTGTTAGCTGTAATTTTTTTCCAGTTAGGATCTCTTGCCATCTGTGTTAAATATACCCATATTAAATACTGAGTTTGGAATGGAAGTGGCATAAAGGTGGATTATTAACTTTCTGAGATGTATTTTAGCACTTAAACTACAATCCAGTTGACTCTCAACTTTCAAATTGCAATTTGGTGGGTTGGAAAACTGCAACAAAACCAGTATGAAGTAAGAGAGCAGAGTTTTAGGTGAACTGCTAGGAGCATTAGTTTTCTTGTACTTTTTGGAGTCATGCAGGTACAGGAAGTATAGAAAGGCTTTGGACATGTCAGCCTGCTGAGAACTGCTTTTGGGGTACTGTATGTGGGCTGTTGTTTTCTAAATATTTCCCAGTCTTCAGGAATGCACTAAAAATAGTATTTATGAAACCGAAGTGACTTTCTTTTTCCAAGTAAAATATTTCGATTACAACATCAAACTCCATGTGTTTCTCCTGGTAATGGTAATGGGAAAAAGTTACATTTTAATGTTAAAGTGTTATGATAGATTTGGATTCCAAATCGGTTTTCCTTGTTGACATGACTTCCCATTTCTCTGGAAAACCTTAGCTGTGCTGTCATTTAGCGTAACATGAATGATAAAGTTGGGATGCTCAGTTTGCAGCTGCTGACGTTCTCTTGTTTCATCCAGGATCTTCCCTGTGTATGTCCTGAGCCCTTACTTTTAAAATCACTTTGAAAATTTGCAGCCCGCACCCTAGATGCTGAACAGGGCTGATCAGTGCTGGTGACCTGACACAGTGCAGGCCAGGTTTGACCAGCAAGCCAGTTCCCTCCAAGCAGCCAACCTTAGAGGCAAAGAATGACTATTAAGGGGTTATGTTTTATAAACCTGTAGGTTGGCTGTTTCTTAAGCTGCTCGCATCAAGCTTAAGGGCCAGGCTGTTAATGCTGGTTCTAAAGCTTGTCTCCTCCCAAAAGGTGTGTGGCTTAGATATGTGAATTGAGAGTTGTTGTTGTGTCAGTCTGGCTCTCCAGTTGATGGAGAGCTGAGCTGGAATCAGACCAGCATGCTTGGGTTCCCTGGCGTTAACTGCTGTGATTAACAGTAGTGTGGTGGTTTTGATAATTGTTTTGGGTGTTCAGTAAGGCATTTAGAAATCTAAGCCCTTGTTTCTAGAGCACATCTTTTTTAATTTTTAATTTTCAACCAGTGTGACTGTTTGACTGTTCTACAAAGGTTTAGTTTGTGCTTTTGGATAGCTGAGAGTCAACATGTGATATAAGAAAATGGGAATATTCGTTAGCCTTTATGCTTATATGCAAATGATTATTAATACATGTGCTTTTGTTTTTTGCTCAGCTGAGGATGATCCTTATAATTGAATTTAGTTGGTAAAGATAATTGAAAGTTTATGGGTTTAAAATTCGTCATTCTAAATCAGTGTTAGATACTGAAGAATTTGTTAGGTACCTGACACCAAAAAGTAAAGTGTGTGTGGAGTGTTAAATGGATAGCTGTCTCTGGAGGGCTTTGACTGTAACCTAACTAAAGTAATAGTTATAGTAAAAACTAAAAATACCTTCCTTAACTAATGGTGCAATCCAGAAGTAAACATAATACATTCTTTCGTTTGTAAAGAACAACTGAAGTGATGGTGTGCCTCATCAGCACATAGTGAACAGCGTACTCTGAGTTAGATATTATGTGGAGTAGTCGCATTTGTATTCTGTAGAAAAGAAGGCTGAGATTCCAAACTCAGCAGAACTGTAACACTGAATATTCTTTTGACTGTATACTTTTTAGAAAAAGTATAGTTGTTCCTCCTTTGACATCGATTACTGAATGCTCCCACTTAAGGTCCAAAATTAGCAAACGAGTGTGTAGCATGTAGTTAATGGCAACCACATATCATTGAGACTATTAATAATGTTCTCTGCAGGACAGCTTTGTGTTTTTTTGTTGTTATTGAACTGCCATCTGTTAAAACAATAGGATTATTCCTTGAATACCATGAAATGCATTTCAATGTGAATGATTTATGGACTTTGAGTTAGGAAACTAGTGTTTAAAAAGCATGTTTCATGTTATTTCATAGTGCATTTGAGCTTTTCCTCCTGAAATAATTTGATCATGTTTATTAAGATTTAGTTGCAAGTCTTCAAGTGTCCCAAGGATTTCAAGCTTTTCCCAGGTATCTTTATTTTCTTTAAAAAAATGCTATTTTAAAATATATTCCAGTGAAATGGCACTAGAGTGATGAGCTTTGGTTCCTGTTTGGCAGCAGGCCTTCTGATTTCATGAGGAGTTGTGGGTAGTCCCAACTCTATTCTAGCAGGCTGGTGGAAGACACCTGGAAAGCTGAGTGCAGTTCAGACAGTTGCAGTTTTGCAGTCTAACTTACTGCTGTGGACTTGACCCCCTTCTACTATCTTGTGGACTTGGTGCGTGGAGTAAATAGGGTCAGTTAGAAGAGTTGATATGCAATTGCATTTTCAACTGAAGAATTGGTTGTGTTGTCTGTATCCCCAGGCACTTCATCCTGCATTCTTTATGTGTAGGTGCCACCTACTGTTTCAATCAACTGAAAAAGACAAAGATTTAAAATATTAGTTGTTAACCAGAAGTCTTCTCATGCCTGCAAAATGTTAGCAACCATAACTGGAGTGTAAGATTTAGAGCGTATGTTTGTGCTAATGTGATTGCTGTTGTGTACAGGTTAGTCTGAATCCAAATGATTTGCATCACCAAAATGATGAAAATTATCTTTGCAAGATGAGTCAGAGTCTTTCACTGTTTCTGTCTTTGCAAGTGATGTGGTGAAGGCAAAGAGGCCTTTCCTCCTACATGATCAGTGTGAGAGCATTTAAAAGCATTAGGCATGTTTGACAGTTTGGAGGTTTTGGGTGGGATGGTGTAGCTGACTTGCCTCTCACTTCATCTGATATATCTGTTTTCCATAAACCAGTGTATATCATGGTGATTGATTTGCAGGAGGAGGTCATCAGATTGCTTGTTTGAAGAAGTGGTAGACACATCACATTTAGATGTGTTTCGTATTTGCTTTTCAAGCTTAAAGAAGTCATGACTCTGTCAGTATTTTTAGTGTCTTTTCACCATACATTAGAACGTGAAAACCATCTCTGGAAGAGTAATAATAGTTGTGTCAATTTTAATTTTAAATTATAAATATTATGCCATGATGTGTTGACCTCTGGAGTTTATTGTCAAAGTGAAAGTCATGCCTCACTGTGAAAACAGCCTTCAAGCAGCAAAAATCTAAGTCTTTGCGTATGTTGACAAACAGTACAAACGATTCATTTTGCATTCTTGGCATTTTTTTGCATCCCTGGCTTTTTGTATGATCAAAATGCCACATTACTCTGAAATGTGAATTTATGATGCAGTCTTCAAAGACAAAATCAAGTTTAAAGAAAATAAAAGAACTTCCATATATGGACAGAAAATGCTGATCTTTGCCTTTTCTCTGCAAAAGCAACAACAAATCCACAAGTTAATAAATCTTCCATACTTCTTATGGTAAATAGTATTTGTTACCTGTTCAGTAACACATGAACCTCCACAGAGGGCAGAGCTGCTGGCAGTGGTAATGATAGGACTTCTCTTTCTAACCTTTCCCTAAATTTAAAAACCTACACACACATATTCTCAAATACTTCCAGTCAGTGCTTCTGACCATTCAGACAAGATAAATGGGTTGCACAGTTCCTGAATCAATGTACATCAACTAAACATTTCGGCTTAGATTTCATTAATCTTGGATAAATAACTGCAATGGAGGATGAAGAGTTTTGTATTTACTTCTTTTGCCTGGGCATTTTGAAACAACTGTTTGTGACAGTGGAATTATCTATTGGTGCATTATGTAGTCAAGAGTGTCAATAAAGCATACTGTAAAATTTTCAGTAGAAATACTGATGCTATGAAAAACAAAGTTCTTATGAAACATCTTCAAAATGGCACTTCAGAAAAGCATTCTGAATAGATAAATTTCTATAGCAAGAAATTAGCATAAGATATAGTGATAGGACAAGGGGGGTGGCTTTAAGCTGAAAGTGGCTAGATTTAGATTAAATATTAGGAAGAAGTTCTTTACTGTGAGGATGGTGAGAAGCTGGCGCAGGTTGCCTGGAGAAGTTATGGCTGTTCCATCCCTGGCAGTGTTCAAGGCCAGGGCTTTGAGCAACCTGGTCTAGCAGAAGGTGTGCCTGCCCAGCAGGAAGTCAGAACTACATGAGCTTTGAAGTACATTCCAATCCAAGCCATTCCATGATTCTCTGAAGACATCCCGCAAGGTTTTCATGTATTCCTTCCCCAGAATTTGTTGCAACTGCATAACTCCCTGTGAATCTAACTGGAGAACTTCGGTGCAGTTTTGTGACAACAGTTTAATTGCAGTGCTGTTGTGTTACAATTTCTTGCCTTGGTGGGAAGGCTATGTGGAACATGTTACAGAGCTTGCAAGAAGTGTCAATATGTGTGTCCTAGGGCTGACTAACATTGCCTAGCCAGTGATGTGCAGCATGTATCTGCCAGCTGTTTCACCTTTTCTCATCACGCATATTCTGACAGAAATCTTTGGAATTCCTACCTCTTCTCTGCCTGTCACCTCAGTGAGATGATTGTGTTTGCTTGTTCAAGTTGCTTGCTTGCGTTTTATGGTTTGTTTTCTGTTTGGATTTTAGTGTTTTTCTTCCCCTTGACCTGCCTAAAATTGTTTTTCTGGACCTGATTTAATCTCTTATCTTTGGATTAATACTCAGGACACAACAACAGAAAGTCCCAAACTGTATGCTTTATACAGGTGTCTTAAGGGTAGGAAGGGAACCCTGAGTCCTTAGTTGCTTTGGAGGACATTGTAGTTAGTGTTAGGAATAGTTACTGTACTGGTATGGCATGGAGTGACAGCTTTAAATGGGGGGATGAAAGCAGGTTGCTAGTGATTTTTGTTTATCCGCTCCACTGCTTAGTACCCTAGGACAGTATATTGAGGAACTCTGCAAAGCTGCTTTGTGATTATTTTACCTATTAGCCATGTTATCACAAGGATGCTGAAAGAATGACAAGAGTGAGCACAAGCTATTTGTTAGTTTCGTAAGTATTTTGAAATGGGCTTTGGAAACAATTTCTAAGGTTTGTTGCTTTCTATTGATAGTGTTTGTGCAAATAAAAGTTTTTGAAAGGTTAGAAAAGTTTTTATTTGTTTGCATTCAGAATTGCTGGTGAACCTTCTGATGTCTTCATCTGAACAGAGATGGCCCTCATAGGCACCAGTAAAACTGGGTGCTGCACTGCTCCCCTTCAATAACATCTCATGTAGCTGGAGAAGGAATTCACATAGCTGAGAAAAAACGCCTGTGGGCATTTACGTTTTAGTGTCTCCTGCTCCTTCTAGTAATGAGTCTGCAGGTTTTGCAACCGTTCTTGGTCCAAGCCTTGTGTTCTCTGTATTGTGAACTTGGCAGGCGTGTCTCCTCCCATCTTATTGATGGGATGTGGGAGTTCCATAGTTGGGAATAGAGGCTGTGCACCTAACATGGTTGTCTCAAAGCTCTCTTAGCTAGTTTGTCAGAAGGTAGGAAGTGTTTCTGTTTAGATCGAACTGCTCTTTTATACTCCCTAAAATCTACAGCTAAATTAATGCAACATAAACAGCATGCATGCAGCAGTGATAATTCTTCTGATCTACTGTTTCCTATGGGTCAAAGGTACTGGCCAGCAGACATCTGTGAAGTTAAGCAAGTGGTTGGTGCCCCTGAAGAATAACGGGGTGATGCAGCTTCTATCAGACAGAACTATTTGTCTGGCTCAAGTAGTTTAATGCTCATCTTTTGATAAGAAGATCAGGTATGTGTAATGAACTATTTAATTTTATAGAACAGGTAAACATAAGAAAACTTTCTTCCCAAAACAGTACAGGGCTTCAATAGTTAAATGTTCATAGACTGGAGCATGCAAATGAGAAAGCTAATTCTTCAGTTCTGCTGCTGTCCACTCATCATAAACAGAGTGAATTACACTGTAATGACCATATTTCTCTTTTCAGGACATAAGGGACGCTTTTACGTGACAGAATGGATGAGCAGTCACAAGGCATGCAAGGGCCAACTGCTCCACCATTTCAGCCACAGGTACTTCTATTTTAAACAGTTACTCAAGAATTGATGCTTTAATGTCTTAAATTGAAAATGAGGAAAAGTAGAAAACGTTATTTCTTGTGGGGACCAAAGCTGTAAATGTAGAATGTTTTCTGGTGATCTTGAAATTGATTTTATCTCAGTCCTATATTTTGTAGTGAATGATTACTTTTCTTTTTTTGCTTCCTACTGCTTCACTAACTTTGAGGGTTTGGAATTGGAGTGGGAGTAGAAAGCAGAGATGATGGCACTTGTTTTCTTGAGAAATGGTGAGCTGTTAAACACCGTATGTTTCCAAATTGTGTCAGAAATACCATATTTATTTCAGATCATTAACCTTCATGCGGAGGATTGGAACTAGGTGATCTCTTAAAGTCCCTTCCAACCCAAACTTTTCTACTATTCTATGATTTTCTCTTCTTACACCTGCTGACAGTGATGCTGTATGAATTAACACTCTTACCTATTGAAACCAGGGAAGAGAAATTCCCAGTAGCTGTAGCTCTATTAGAAAGAAGAGACACAAGTAATTTAATCTTTGAATATGTGTTGCTGATGTGAAATAAAAGATTATCTGAAAAGAATAAATATTCGGGTGCTGCTTTTGGGCATTTTTAGGAGGTAATTCCTTATACCCTAAAAATATTTATTGTGCTGACCATTCCAAAGGAAAAGCTGGAACCTGAATCTTGTGATTGTTAACAACATGGGTGATAAGGTATTTTGTGCCCTTTATTTTATAAAATCTGAGGTGAATTCTGATAGCTTGTGAAATCTAGCAAATTCTACGATAACCAGCTTTCCTTAGCTCCAGTGTTTCTAATCATAGCACTGCGATAACAGAAAAATATGGATTAAAATTGCATTTATACCAATGCAAATTAGTTAAGATGAATGTATAACTATGCTTACAGATATTTCGAGAAAATGATCTGTAATTTTGAAGCAAACAAAAATACTTCATTCATATTTTGAATATCATAAAAGATCCCCATTATTATTACTATAGGCTTTTTTTTTCTTTCCTGACTAAAGAGAGCATAGAGCATAGCTGATTAAGCTTTCTGTATCTCTGGGAAACCTTTCTGTTTGCTGCTTGCTGACTACAAACAGGTTTCATATGTCCTCCTCTATCTCCGGAGTATTTGAATACCTGTTTTTGATTGGCAGAATCTACTTTTGGAGATCTGATTCAATTTAAAGAATATTACTCCAACCTACAAATTCAGTTTATGAATTCATAATAATAAAAAACGATTCTAGTTTTACTGTTCCAAGTATTATGGTTCATCTACAGTTATCCATTTTCCTCTCTGGTAAACTAAGGATGGACCTATAAGCAGTACTGCTGTAAGCAACTCCAACACTTTCTACACGAGAAGAAACTAATGTTTGTTTTCTGCTTTTGTTAACTGTCAAGCATTTTCATAATCTGTGTCTCGTTATTTTTTGCAGTCAAGGTTTTATGTGTAAACAGCATGAAGCATTATGTTTGTGATCTGATTTTTGGGATGAAAGGTTTCCAGTTCGTGGATCAGAGCTGGATCTATATCAGAATATCAGCTAGTTTGCATTTCAGGCAGTCTAAGCATGGTCTCATAGTTGTATTACCAGAAGAATACTGAAATAGTTGTTTAGTGATGTTTATGACATTTACGATGTCTGTATGGGAGGCCCACAACTGGACACAGCACTCCAGGTACTGTCCAGCTAGAGCTGAGCAGAGGGGAAGGAATGGTTCCCTCTACCTCCTGGAAACATTACTAGCGCAGGACACCATTTGCTGCCTTTGCCACAAGGGCACATTGCTGGCCCTTGTACAACTTGGTATTCACCAGGACCCTCAGGGTCTGGCTCATAAAGCCATTTTTAAGAAGGTAAGCATCCAGCATATGGGTTATTGCTGCCCAGTTTTTGGGCTTTGCTTTGTTTTCTGGTTGAACTGCATTAAGTTGTTGTCTGCCTGTTTCTCCAGCCTGTTGGAGTCCCTCTGGATGGCAGCATGACCCTTTGGAGCATCAGCCGTTCCCCTCAATTTTGCATCATCAGCAAACTTGCTGAGGGTGCACTTTGCCCTATCATCCAGATCATTAGTGAACAAGTTGAGCAGGTTTGGACTCAGTCTTAACCGCTGAGGTCCACTGCTAGTTACTAGCCTCTAACTAAACTTTGTGCT
>JASSUY010054888.1:50000-51819 GCA_032466535.1 Forpus xanthops
AAACCAAAAAGGTCAAATGTGACTTGAAATGCATGTCAATTAAGGTAGATGTGGAATGCCTGGATACTTGAAGAAAGTCACAAAGTTCAGCCTTTGACTATTAACAATGAAATTTTTATAACTGTGCTTGCGTTAAGAATTCTGAGGCATTGTGGCATGTGTACTTTTAACAGTATTTCAAAAGTCTTTATGTATAGCTGTATTCTTGCATCAGATTTCCCAGTTTGACAAATGATTTTTTTCAACTCATGATGAAGACATTTTGCTGTCCATATATGGGTGATAGTTTCTACAGCAGAAAAGCTTTCTTGTTTAATTTGTGTTTAATAAACTTCTAAGAATATACTTGGTGGTTGGTAGGAAATAGAGAGTTGTGGCTCTCCCGTATAGCTTTAACCTTATACTGTTCTGATTGTCTTAAAGTATCAAACATGCTGCTGGGCTTCCATTGGATGTTACTGCTTAGTGCATATCAGGAGCAGCTATGTTCTATGATCTGTAAAACCACTTTCCCTATGAAGGCTGAATGTACGTAGGAGGCTATTATCTGAATGGGAAGTGAGATTTGGATGGCTTGTAAGGGAAGAAATTCCTAAGTGTACAATGAAATATTACGTGGTTTTCAAAAGACTTAGGGTAGTGCTGAGTGTTTGGCACAGCTGTTTTAGCTTGCATAGTTAACATTTAAAGCTCTTCTGTTTGGACAGAAGACTCTCTTACCTGTTACTGTGCTTCTGTGACTTCCCTAAGATTCCCTTGAAATGTTTTTGTAAAATAGTCACCATGCTTGATTTCACTATAAAATCTGTTTTCATAGATGCCTTTGGTGACAAGCAGTTGCTTTTTGGAGGAGTTTGTGTGGGCCTGTTCTATGGTAGTGATTCTTGCTTTTAATTTCATGTTTTATTTCAACTTAAAATATTGCCTTTCCTGGTGCCTTGTTAGTGGAAACTCAGCATGGGCAAAACAGGAGGAATGCTTCTTTCTGTCATGAGGGAGAGGCTCTAGTCTCTGTTCTAGACCCATGCAGAGGCGCCTTTTTCCACATTTCCATGTTGAAACAATGTCTCTAAATGTTGTATTTTGTTTTAGAGTGGCATAACTGAGATCTGGACTTTATTCCACTTTTCCATCTTTTGACCTTTTTCATCCCTACATACTTTCTTCTGTGATCCTGCAAGTTGTGTCCATTCCACCCCTCCTTATTTCATTTTCTTGGCTCGGTTTGGTGTGTAGCTGTTCTCCTTATGCCTGTTTGGTCAGTGGTTCCCCATGTTTGTCTCAACCTTCAAAGGCTGCAGTGACTTAGAATTCTTCAGTTGCCCTCTCTTTGAGTTACTGGATCTCAGGCCATTACTTGCTCCAAAAGGATTGCCAATTTTCAGTGCTTAAGAAGCTTACCCACAGGAACGTTTATTTTTTGCTATTAAAATTTTATTTGGCTGAAATATGTACAATATTGATAAACGTTATATTAATGTGTACAAAATGTATGTTTGTGGAAGTAAATGTGAGCAGAAGCAAGTGGCAGTAAGATGCTGTTGGAGAAAGGACAAGCAGATGGTGACAGAAACCGCTCTTTCTGAATTCATAGTTGCTACTGAGTCCAGATGACATGGAGTAGTAGCATTCTTGATTTGGTTTCAAATAGGATATGTAGCAGTGTGAAAACTATTTAATTTGCAGTTCCTTTCTAGTAAGCAGAATAAACAAAATGACACCAAGCTCTTTGGCTCGGTTGCTACGTTGGAGGGAAGGAATGCCCTCCAGAGGGACCTTGACACGCTTGTGAGGTGGGCTGATGCCAACCTCATGAAGT
>JASSUY010054890.1:0-108960 GCA_032466535.1 Forpus xanthops
ACAGGGGAAGTTTAGATTGGATGTGAGGAAGAAATTCTTTAGTGTAAGGGTGGTGAGGCACTGGAATGGATTGCCCAAGGAAGTTATGAATGCTCCATTGCTGGCGGTATTCAAGGCCGGGTTGGACAGAGCCTTCGGTGGCATGGTTTAGTGGGAGGTGTCCCTGCCAATGGCAGGGGGGTTGGAACTAGATGATCTTAAGGTCCTTTCCAGCCCTAACTATTCTGTGATTCTATGATTCTATGAAATAAGGTGCTTATTCTTTAAAATCTTGTGTGGACAGGTAATTTTAATGACATGTTTGCACTTAACTATAAAGGCAAATGGTACTGTGTAACTTAAGAGTTAATAGTTGAGGTATATGGAAGTAATTTGGGTTTTTGTTTTATTTTGGGTTTAAAATTTAATCTCAATTTTATTGCTTAAGTTTGAGCATTTCATTATCGAATGTAGTACTCTGGCTGTATTAAGTGGTTACTGTAATTTATAGGATACTTTGAGAAATGTCATGATTCTCATGAAGTGACACAGCAAGATTTAGTGAGTGCAGCAACTGAGTAAATGGGATTACATAATATGAACCAGTTGCTGTGATATACCATAAGATTTTAGTTTATTTCATAAGTATAACTGGACAAGCATAGAAGATCATAGACCAACCTTGCCAATTCATTCATTGACTGATATAAGAATAAGTCCATTCTAAAGATATTTTGAAACTACTTGGAGTTGCATTTGAAATGGTCAACCTCAATAGTCTAAAGGACTGGAGAGGGAGCGAGCAGGGCAAATAGGAATTCGGTTGGTTAAGAAATCAGGATGTACCAAAGTTCTTTACTTCTGTGTACATTACATGAAAAACAGAAGGAAAAACAATCCCTCCCTCTTAAAAAAGACAAAAAAAACAAACAAACAAAAAAAATCAAAGTGTTTTCAGAAGACCCAGAAACTAACTGCCAACTGCCTTAACGGCATAAATAAGGGTTTATGCTGAATTCCTATTCTAAAGAGAGAAAAATGATTTGTAACTGATGCAGTTACTGTGTTCCATACTTGGGGGTGCACAGAATTGAAACAATTATGGCGCAGTATTTCCATGAAGAAGCAATCGATTGGAAACACTTGAACCAAATGGCACTGCAAATATTGAACTAAAGATTTTTTGTAATATACTGCTGTAAAGATCTTAATTTTGGAATAAATACCACATTCAAGTTTTGATCTCTTTTATGTGATATTTTAAAAATAAAAATTGTTACCCAGATTCCATATTAAAATGTCACTCTCTTTCATGATAACTGCATGTAGTTAAACTTCATTTGCATTGTAATTTTTTATGCTGCTTTTTCCAGCCCAGAGATAACCACTTACGAATTAAGCAAAATCAGTTGGATATTTTTTTAGCACATTTGACATTTAAAATACTGCTACTTTTCACATTTTAAAAATTAATGTTAAGATTAGCACACATACACAACTATTTCGAAAATGTGTGTGTGTGTAAAATTGTTCTTTAGGTTGTATATTGCAAACATTTTTACAGACTGCTGAATAAACACCTAAGGAGGGAAATATCCAGTGTGAGCAAAACCTCTGGTTCTCTTGGTATTACCTTGGAACACTGGGCAGGAAAATAGTGTTCAATCGCTTTGTATCAAAGCTTAATTTCCTTTTCCTTTTGGATACCCTCATTTGTCTTCAAAAATCTTTACTTTCCTAATGTGAAAGGAATTAATGATTGCTTATAATTTCAATCCATTTATCCAAAGTGGAGACTAAATTGAATGTCCTAAAAGAAAGCGGTCATATCTGTGAGCATCTCTATTTAAAATTATTGAAAGTCACATTGAGTATTTCATCATACCATTTTTATTTATCTTGATGTTGTAGGCAATAATTGTTACAACAAAGCACATATTTCATAAAGGAAGCCCATCAGTATTTCTTTCTTGTAGTTACACTTTGTCACTATTAATAGCTTTCTCTTCATGATGGCTCTTTTAACTTGTTCTCTCATCAGAAATGATGGATTCTGGTGGTGATTTGAAGGTCAGTGAAATTGGTCTCTATGCAGAAGCAGTATCTTATAATATTATACTTCAGTAGGATAGTGTGTATTACAGCATTCTCTATAGGTGAAATTAATGGAGTTCAAGGATTCTGAACTTTTTCCCTAAATTAGCAAATGTCAGTCTCACTGAAAAGCTGAAGATTGGTAGGAGACACTTTAGCTCCGTATTGGTGTGTCAGGAGACAGAAGAAAATACTGGGATGTAGGCTGGGAAATACGTAGGAAAGACCCCCAAAACCAAAGGAGTTGTTGTGTCTGTGTCCATGTGAACCCACACTCTTACAACACTGTAATGCAGTTCACTTATGACTTTTTCTCATTTTACATCTACTTGGGTTTGATACACTTTGTGCATATAAATGTAAAAGGAGTCACAGTTGAAGAGAAGTGGTGGCCTCCTGTGCTGGACCCTAAGGGTCTGAGCACACTGCTGTCAGGAATGCTTTGGCTTGTCTTACTCTAAAGCCAAACCTCAGGAACCTTGGTTGAATTCAGATCAGTGCTTGTGTCTGCGGTATCCAGCAGGGATTCTGTTTGGAGTGGTGGAAGTCATTTCGAAACCAGCTCCTGGTTGGTTCCAGCAAGGGTAAAATGCAGCTGATGAAGCTCTGATGGCTGGTGCTAGTTGGAAGGTAATGGGTGTCCCTGGTGAGAAGGGATACCTTTCTGAACCATCTGAGTTTGGAGCCTCTACAAAAGACAAATTTTTTTATTGCAATATGTTTCTGTAGCAAATACTGTAATCTCAGAAATAGTTTTAGAGAAGAAAGTGTCCAGTATGAACTTCTGCATACTGAAAGATAAAGAAATATAATTTTGTTTTCTTTTAATTTGCCTTTATGTTTTAGGCCCCAAAAGCAGTAGTCTTTGTGTTTTCTACAGCTAGCCTGAAATCATGGTGATGGTGTAAGATGCTGGGTTTGTTCAATTTATTTACAGCAGTATCAGTTGAATTAATTTAACAATCTGGAAGATTGGTCTTAAATAATGCGTTTTAAAAGTACTACCAATAACTATTAATTTCAAGTTGTGTTTTTAAGAAGATTTTTCAGGAAAGACTGAACTTAAGCATACAAATACTGCACAACAGTTCCTCAATTTTCAAATCTTGGATTGTTTTACTTTTCATGTTTTAATACCAGTAGTCTGAACTGTGATAGTGTTTAGGTAATTGTGGTGATTGAAACCAAGGAGACCCGAAATAAAATTGGAAGCCAGCAAAGCAATTATTGTGGCAAATTTTGAGAGTGCATAATAAGGGAAGCATGGTCTTGCTTCCATCTGATGTGAGGGAAGCTTGAATATTGTTTCAAGAAGGGATGTTTCAGAAATGCTCAAATAACCAATTCATGCTCAGTCCTGTAGTATTATAAATCTTAAAAATGCAAATGGATTCTGCAAGTCATCTCTCTTATCTCATTTGCACAGTAAATTCTCCTTTTTTTTTTTTTTTTTTTTTTTTTCTGAAGACATTAATTTTGCAGTGTTGGGTAGTTTAATTTTCTTCCCTTCTATTTTAGTAGACTGGCAGTACAGATACCGCTGCCTCTGACACATCATTTTTTCTCTGTACAATACGGTGTATTTTGTGGCTCTAGTGCAGAAGTAGACTGGCCCAGAAATCACAATCTGGGATTATTGTCTTTGTGTATCCTCAAGGAGTAATATTTTAAAGTCACTGCATCTGTTGGTACTTAAAAGCATGATTTTTTACGTTTTATTTTTGCCAGTTTTTACCATCTGTGTGTCTGTTTTTTGGCTCCTTGATTTAATTTTTCAGTTTAATTTCTCAGTTGCATTGGGATTTCTTTCTCTTTCTCACACATGCTCTTTTTGACTCATCCATGAACTTACATTTAAAAACAAAAAAAGAAATTATTTACGGCAGTTGCATAGTAAAATTCTTGGCCTTCAGAATTTGGTTTTCTTAATGATATCTTTTTATCGAGTCTTTTCTAGTAAATGCATGTAATTTTTGGAAGTGAAATCACTTTTATTAGACTTTGTTTAAGTTTTAAAAAATTAGTTAGAAGCATCTTGGTGGGAAGAGCTATCTTGGTCACATTAAACACATTCTAGTCTTTCATATTCATTTAGTTTTTAATACCCAAGAGGGACTAATTTTCTTGAGAAATCTGTGTTATAATCATAAACAGACATAATTCAGTAATTTTCTCATGAAACATTGGCTGAAGTTTTGGCACTAACTACTTGAAACTCACAAAAGCGGAACATTTTTGTTTAAATTCCAAGAAAAATACTAATGAAATATATTAAAATAAACAGAAAATATACATACAGTATGCTTCAGACTGTTTTCAATAAAAGGGATGTGTCTTCATCAATTTAATAAATGTGTAATGAATTCAGGCATGTTCTAGCATTTCAAGAATGTTCTGACAGTACTCAAGTCATTTTCTTTGCTTATCCATGAGACTTTTTTACAAAAACTTACATTATGTAGATAAATTTTTAATGTAGGAGGGTTAACTCTATAGCACATCTACCAAATACTATGCTTCTATATGTGTTTGTGAATGTGGAAAACCACTGCTACTCTGATTTTTTTTTTTTTCATTGACATACACGTGTTGCTTCTCTCTTAAAATATGATACATTTCTTAAGGTTGAATTTAATGGCTTTTTAAAAACAGCCTAGACATTTCCTTTAGTCTCTTTCACTTTTATAACTGAGGATTTTAAAGTTTATTTTTACCTTCTGATGTACTTACTTGCTCATAATTGAATTTCAAACTAAAATATGGTCCTGCTGTTTTGTGTAGTGTTGAATAATAAGTAAGAGTTACATTAAAATACCAGCACTGGCAGGTAAAAGCATGTTCCTTTTGAAATAAGTGGCCTCCAGATTCTGTAGTATCCTTTCTGTTTGTGTGAGCTGCTTTGAATTATTTTTCTTAACAATGCTGTAGAATATCAAAAGACCGAAAGAAATACTTTGTTCACTTGAGAAAGCATTTTTTGAAAGGAAGCCTTGCAGTGAAATTCCAAGGAGCAGAATTAGTCATCTTCTGTCTATATATGCATACAGTTATTCCTAAATGCTATCTGTAGCCATTTTTGAGAATGTTGTAAAACTGGGAGAGAATGGTGATTCCTGCCAAGTGATTTGAGCTTTTGTTCCCACTCGATTCCCATTTTGTCTGCTAGAAACTTTTTGTTTTGGGGGAATGTTAGTGTTTTAAAATACAAGTTGTAATAAAAAAAAATAATGGGTTTTCCAGTTTTTACTAGAAGATATTCCAACAGATTCTAGTTCAGTGGTACCGGGAATGATTTAAACTCAATTTTTCGAAATTTGAATTCCAAAAGTTTCCCTGACTCTAAGGATTTTATGACTGCCTGAGTTTAACTTTCCAATTTCCTGACAAATACTTTTTTTACTGGAGGGGGAAAGCTGAGTGAACAAACCAGCATGCATTTGCCAGTGAACTGTGAGATGTACACCTCATTATGACACTGCAATTACATCCATGCCGGAATGGAATTGTGTTAAAGCTGATAATATATAATTAAGAAACTGCTGATAATTTGGTTTTCTGTGGCTTAAGTCTTAAAAAGCTGTGTGTTTTCGGTCAGGAGTGTAAGAATAAAAAGTAGGATGCTTTCACTACTGCATTATATTGTCCTTAGGGCAATTTAGAAAGTACCAGTGAAAATGATCACCTCTGCAGTTGTTTTACTTTGCCTTCCACATGGAAAACAAGTTATTCTCAGAAGATGTAATGGCATGTAAGCAGAATCATTTATGCATTGGTCTTTCCTTAGTGTTGTTTTATGTTGGTCTCAGATAATTCAGGCAGTATTGGAAGTGGATTCAAAGTGCAGTAATGAGAGCAATCTGTTTCCAGCAGCATCCTATCTGAACTGGAGCATTGCTCCTACCTCAGATCTGAACTGAACAAATCTAACTCTAAGGATAACCCATATTTGAACGCCAAATGTAGGTGTGCTTTCCTATATATTTTAAAAGGTTTGTGGGAAGCTAGATGTAAACTTTCATGTTAGTTTCCCAGCTGACTGATACATTGAACTAGTTGAGAATAGGAAGGGCTGGCTCAGTTCATTTCCATCCCTTGTATCTCAGTCATTTTCTGCAATGACGCATATGGATTGATTACCATAGCAACAGTGTTGTAGCTTGTACTACTGTGAATGTGGTTAATGATAATAGAATTATCCACTCATTTTAAATCCTGTTATATTATTAGATCATCAGAACCATTCTCTTACGATGTATAGGGTTATCCCCTGTAGCCTGTCCACTCTACTTGTACATGTGTTGAATAGTGGAGATTCTGCTTCTTCGTTTTGGAGACTTTCACATTCGGATATATCCCCCTTGAAATATTGTCTGATATTTAGCCTCATTTCACCTTCTTTCTCCCAGCTACATGGATTTGTACCACATGATAGTTCTGTTCTGATCTTCATTGTCCATAATTTACAATTAGTTATTCTTTACCTGCATCAGAATGCAACAGCTCAGTATTTGTGCATTTCAGCATTTTTTTAATGAGGAAAATGGGGTTTTTAAACACATCTTCTTCTTCTTCACCATTTTATTTTGATAGGGAAGTGTCTAATGTTTGTATTACTATTATATACTGTCCTTAGATGACCTAAACTGTGTAGACAGAGCTTCCAGCTTTCCAGTGCTTAAATTAATTCACTTCAGCATGTGCACCACTCGATTCCTGGTTCTTATGCATGCTTCTGTGCCTCACACCATCTGATGTCAATAACTGTATATGGTGAGGGGGAAAATCTAGTTTTTTTCTCATAAGCTTGAGGGGTGCTCCTTAACCCTTGCCACAAGTCAACAGAAGTAATCTCTCAGCCTGCCCTTCTTGTGCGACCAAGCTGAATGTGGAGGAGCATAGGTATCTCTGTTGTGCTTCGTATACACATGTTGCTCACTATATCCTCTCTTCTGATTTACTATTTTTTTTTTAAAACCTATCTACCTCCATTGTTTTTTTCACGTTGAAGAGAAATAATTTCCAGGTATGTCCAAAGCGACATACAAGTGGAAATCAAGTTGTCCTACCCTACTTCAGGGATTGCACAGTTTGTGCTATTTGTAGATTGGCTAGATCAGGAATTAGTTTAAACCAGGTGAAATAAAGTACTTTTCTATATAGGGAGGCAATGTGTTACCTGCAGGTTTAGTACATCATTATCATACTTCGTGTCTGCTTTCTCAGAAGTTGTTTTGAATTTTATAAATAAGAGAGAAGAGTATTTTCATCTTTCCAGTAATCTGCTGTTCTCACTGCTATTTATGCTTTTGACTAATATTCTTCATTAATATTTGATGCCATACAGTTGCCCATTTCTTTTGTTCTTTTTCATCTACAGTATAAATAAGTACATATTTCATAAATATTAATCCATACTATGCCAAGAGAGTAGAAGACTGGGGACTGTCATTGAACTTACTTCTAGAGCTAAGTTTGCTGAAAAAATATTTGCTGCTGCAGTAAGCAACAGGTATATTAAATCTACCTCAGTATTATCATTGACTGATTCTTTGTGGTGATTTTGCTGTTCTGTTTGGTTTTTTTTTTGTTTTTTTTTTTTTTTGAGATAGTGCTACTTTTTCCAAGATCCTTCCCTTTGAGGCTTAGACTAGATTGCATTTCTCAGAATGCATTATCTTACGTTTATTCAAGTTTCAATTTCCTCAGTTACCAGGCTTCTCAGTCCACCAGTGTAGAGATACGTATATCTGTGTGTATGTATGTATGTGTATGTACCTGGAAAGGCTCACAGAGCTCGTTGATCAAATTTTAAAAGATTGTTTTAAAACCAAGTTGTGTTTCACTGGTAAATTTCATCTCTTTATTTTTAACTTGCTCTTCCAGATTATTCTTTTGGTGGTGTTATCTTGTTGTCAGTCCCTTAGGGAAAATATTAGCTTTTCAATTTCAAAGATTTTAGTGTTCTTTTGTTTCTGTATGTATATACTCTCTCATTCTTTTTCTCTGTTCATTGTTACCTTCAACTTGAGAAAAACCCAAGTGCATTTCATAAATTTTAAGGATACCTCTTGCTTACACTGTCTAGAATATGTAAGTTTTGTTCTTTGGTTTATTGTTTTTTCTTTTTTAATTAAACTGCAAGAAAGGTTATAACTTTTAATGTTAAAAAACTACTCTGAGCTTGGTGGGTAGCTGAGGGTAGACCAAAAATAAAAAAAAGAGTGGGTAGCCTTCTGATTTTAGTAAATGAAAATTCACAGGATTTAAATGAATTTTTTCTGTCTCTCCCCATATTTTCTTCAAAGCTTATGATTCTGCAAAAACACCACGAGCTTTATTAATTTCAATAAGAAACCACAGGCTTTTTTTTTTTTTTTAAAGTGGCCTCGCCTTTATACTAAATTGGTTCTTAATTATAAGATGCAGTGACATTTATTGTATTTCAAAAGTTCACTCTGGTATCTGCAAGATTTGAGTTTTGTGATGATAAAGCAGATGATTTTCTCCTTCTTATCTAGTCAGGAGTATTGGTAGGCCAGCATTACCCTTTCTCAAATTTGCTGGCCTTTAGAAAGTACAAAATACAGTCCAGTTCTAATGACATCCCGAGGACAAGATAAAAGCCTGTTGGCAATTTACTTGAGTTATCTATTATACAGCTCTCACACTGTCTTTTGAAATAGCGAATGCTGGCCGTATCAAAGTACTATTTGAGAATGGTAGGATAATAGAGCTTGCTTTTCCCTGGTTTCCTAGAAGTAGGTTTTTTCCAGTTTCAGAAATTAGGTGTGAAGAGCTAAAGCAAAATAAGAATTTCTTCGAGGAGGGTTTATCTTGGATTAGATTGACTGGCTCACCTAGGATTCAAAGGTGGCTTATGGGAAATTGATAACAAGTTCCTGCATATTTTGAAACCTTCTGCTTGGCTTTATCAAGTTTATAACTCATTAAGTGGCAACTAAGAAAACCTTATGTCAAAACCAGAATGCTGAAATGTGGGGTTTAACAATGTCTACATCCTTTAAATCCTAATTTATACAAGTTGGTTTTGGTTCCTTATCAAATATTATTTCCCAAAATGCTGTTCTTAATATAGTGTTTACATAGAAATCTATGAATAAAGTGCTATGACATTCTGATGAAGTGAAACACTTGGGCACATACCTCTGTAATGTGCATGACTTCCGTGCTTTCACCTCTTTTTTGGTGGGATGAATGAAGAGGAATTCAACCACAAAACTTGTGGGTGTTTTTTTCATTCTGGTTCTGCATCTTGGCTTTTAGTGAACTCAGGAAATATTACTTAAAAGCATTGTTGTGCCTGTCTTAGTTTGGTCTCCTCTAAGGAAGACGGTGAAATTTGAGTAATTTGCATGAAGTATACAAATGAAGTTCTGCTGTAGGTTAGAAACTGTCAAGGAGAAAAACAAATGATGGAAAATGGGTCAGCAGTATATAAGGGCACGAGGGATTTGTTCCTGGAAATCCTGCTGGTTTTGAAAGAGGGAAAGTGCTGAGATTGTAACTAATGAAAAAGACACAATTATTTAGATACTTGAAAATAGGTGGGATTTTGAAGGAGGCAATAGAAGAGGGATGAGATTAGACATAGAGCAGTGCAAGTTACTGAATGTTAAAATAAGTGCCTTGAGCAGTACATGAAACTGCAGATGAGCAGTATTCTTACAAACAGCAGTCCAAGGCCACAGTGTTATATGTTTCAAGTAATTTCTGCTTCTGGAAGAAGCAGTCTTGGCCATTGTTTACTTCCTCCCTTGTGCCTCTCTAAGCTTTTATGAGACTGTTAATTATACTGAACTGGACCAGCCTGGGAAATGTAACCAATTAAAATTGTTTTTATTAAACATTAATTCTGACCTTTTGTGTAATGATACAAATGCTTGAATAAGCAGAAAGGAGAAAGTAGACAGAGGGATCCAGTGATGAATTTGGCTATCTGGGGAGGGGAAAAGATGATTGCCTCTTTCAACAAACCACATCTGTGTTTTGCACTGGCCTTACAGGATAATGAAACACGAGGCTAAGGTGTTACCATGGGCAACACAATGGAAATACAATTGCTTGGAAATACTGCATCTCCATCACATTTGCTGAATTCAGCCCCTACTTGTACTGACATGGGTGAAAAAGGAAGTACTCACAAAGGGAAATAAGGTTTCTGAGAAGAAGTTTTTTAAAAGTTAATACACTGAGAAGCTGGTACTTCCAGAGCAACAAATAGCACTGAGTTATTGAAATTCCTTCCTTTTTGTATATCTTACAGTTAATTTGCAGAGTGTTTCTGGAGCTGTGATTCTAGCACTTGTGTGATGTCCTACACTTTGTTCCTCGGCACATTTTAGGCAAAGATCTTCTTTGGTGGACCCTCAGTAGCCTAGAGAGTTAGGTGGTGGTGATGATGCGGTTTGGCTGTTGATTATGTCTCATCACAGGTCATGTAAGAGTTTTACATGGTGGTGAGTGGTTTGTACATGCTGGTGCAAGCTTGGGACCGAATGGCTCCGAGGGATTTGACGCTTTCCCCAGCCTCTTCTCCAGCCTCCAGTGCTGAAGGCGCCTGTGGTTCTGTCTGCTCCTCAAACGTAGGATGACTTGCTGTCTGCAGTCATGAGTCTAGATGCCTTTTTTGATGTTTTCAGAAATTTTTTTAGTGCTATTTTTAAAAGGTCATTTTAACCTTCTGTCCTTTTTGGTTCAGTTCAGGAGTTCATGGAAGTATTTGACATTCTTCTGAAAGTAAGGCTCTTTCTATTTCAGAGAGATCACCCAAAACAAAAGGCATCTAAAGCTGGAGATGAACATGAGAAATATGGAAAAAAAAAAAACGTTCTGTGCCTCAGTTTCCTCAAATAATGAATTTCTAGAATAACTTTCAATCTTCTTCCTCAGGGTACAGTGATGCTGAAGTCATTATTGTCTATGAAATGCTTTTGGCATACTGTGCTGGAGGGCGCTATAGAAGTACTAAGCACTATTTATTTTAAATTCGATTTAATGCTTTTGATTAAAAAATGAATAAAATTGTCACAGAGCAGATTGTAACCCTGTAGGCGCTTGGAATGAAGCATTTGTAAATGAACCATTTACTAAGAAGTTTGAAACTGTTTTTCATGTTGAATTCAGCAAAACAAATTGAGCACAGAACAATGAAAAATGCTATAGTATTTTCCATTACTAAAATGGTGAATTTGTTTGATGCCTAAGGTAAAATCCATGTTGTGCAAAAGACCAAAACAAAAAAATGCTGCAGCATAACAGGGAAACTCAATTGAAGCAATTTTAGTGGTGTTTCTCAGTGAAGGATGAGGTAGAAAGCAGAAAGTGGCATGCAACTGTGCAATTTGGCAAAAGAGAAGTAAGATATGAAACTGTAAAATGGTGATGTCTTATTGCTTAAATTGCATAGGAGCCAAGAGCAGGCTTGGGCACCTCATGTGCCTGCAGCAAGGCCAGGTGCTCTGCATTGCCTTGACTCCTTTTTGGAATCTTCCTCCCCTGGGACTTAGAGCCTGCACCTTTTCTGGTTTTGTTCCTTTCAAAGAGGAAAGCCAAAATGGGAAGCGATGCAAGTTAGAGATCCCTTATTTTAGGAGTGTTTGTCCATTTGTGTTGTGTGCAACACAAAAGATCTGTAGGTATTTTATTTTCCAGCAGTGGGAATTTCAATCAAACAAGTCATAAATGAAAGCTATATATTAGCAAATCCTAGCATATGAGAGCTGTCTAAATGGGAGGAAACCCATGTACTTTTCTTTAGGCAAGGCAATAAGACTGTGTGATTATGTTTTTCTAGTTCTTTGGGAAAAATTAACAGGGTGATATTTAGTAACACAAACCCAAAAACTTTGAAAGTCATATTTTCTAAATGAGTTGAAATTCAGAGTTTAAAATGTGTTAGCTGTAAACACCCACCAACGTATGGACTTCTACCTTAATGGAAACAGATATTTTAATTAAATTTTAAGAAGCCAAGTCTTCAATAAGCTTTCTAATGTCATTTCTGTACAGTCCTGAGCCATGCTGAGAAAAAATATCCAGAATCGAATTTTGTTATTAAGATGCCTGTGCAAAGTAAAATGATGTTTTATGTGATGGAGAACAGAGTGCTATACTTTTAGCTTGCTTCTAAATTGACTCTTACATTCAGTGCTCCAGGGGATCGAACTGTTCTGCAGTTGGCTGAAGCTAGTGAAATCCTCACACGCTGATACAGAACTGCAAATCAAGCAACAAGGGACTATTTCAGATTAAAAAAGAAAAAAAAATTAATAAGGCTAAAAGAACTGTGAGACCTGTTTGAAAATTGCCTAATGACAAATTCAAGTTGCTAAATAAGTAATGCTTTTTGTGGCTAAAAAAAAAAACAACAAAGCAAAACAAAAAAAAAAAAAAACCCAAAAAAAAAAGAGGGAAAATATTCATCAGAAAGATTAAAATCGTGGTCTTTGAAAAGATGAGGTGAATAATAATAATAATAATATATTCCAGGAGCATTACAGGAAAATGTGCAGTGATTTATGCAGAATATTCTCTTTCCTTTGTCTCCATATCAAAGGAAAACTATGTGACTCGTCTAGAATACATTTTTTGCAGAAGTCTTTCAGATCTCTAAACTTACAGGTGGAGGCATATACATTTGGTTTTCTGCAGGGAAAGAAAGTGTGTGTCCCAATTTTTGTGTGTCCATTGTAATTTCTTCGTCTTTTAAAAATCACATAGGACTTAATGACTTCTTTTTTCTTAATACCTACATAGAGAATAAGCTAACTTGTCTGATTAAAGGAAAAAGTATTTAAAATTCTTTTCCTCTGCATTACTTACAAGCAGGTGAACTCAGCGTGGGGCTATTTATAGGAGAACTAATGGATGTGCCTAACTTGACCTACTTTAGACTACTCGGCAGAAAAAAACAAACACAGTGTAGTTGTACCACTACCATGTAATTTATGTTTTTTCTTATGAACAAAATAATGTCTTTGCTGTTGTGGCATTCTAAATAAATATGTATATTTTGAAGCATACATATTTATTTCCTGAATGTCATAGTAACACTCCATGTTAAAGTATATTGTGGGATTTCTTTTTCTTTCCCATCCATATGCATTAACTTCTCCATATAAAATGAATGTTAGTTTTTTGATCTTTAATGGTACTGAAATCTCAAATCTGTATAACCTTGAATTGTGGGGTAGGAAGAACTTAAGTTCTTGAAGAAAATTAGATTTCATTTTGTGAAAAAATCTCTCCTGTTGCAAAATAATTCAAATAAAATATCTTCTATGAATGCAGGGCAGATTCTATGATGTAGTTATAGATGAGTCTATAAAGTAAGTACTTCTCTTTGTAATGCAATGACGCATCTGTAAGTTGTTATTGATTAAATCTTCAGAAAACTCTTGAGATGATTTGGTTAATACTGAAAGTGTAGCAGTCCATGCTTTGCATATTTGAAATATTTAGCACCTGAGAGATCAGTACTTTCATGTTATGTCTAATTTTTTAGTTGACTTCCTATGTTATATTGCTTTTTAAGAACTCATTTTAGTGGACTAAACAGGTGGCGCTGTTAGTGCTGGGGTGCCCTGTCCAGTAACGCCATACCTCTGGCTTCTCCTGTTGGCTGTGGCTGATTTTGCTAATATGTCACTCTGTTAGTGAGCTGTCTTACAAATTCATCATGTGATTAAAAGTCTTGAGTTTTGGAATACTTCAGATACTTTGCGTCTAATAAAATATTTAAAAAATTGGTTATGGACTGCAAGCATTGCAGGTGATAAGAAAAGAAAGATGCAAAGCTCATCTAGTATCTTTGAGCAGGAATGGACATTTATGGTCCATCATTCTAAGCTGCCACTGAGACAATTAAGATACATTTAAATATTACTGCTTTTAAAAGTTTTGTATCCAAGTGTCTTTTTTTTGTCTTTGCAGACATGGAGTATTAGCCTTAAAATAACAGAGAGATGCATTTTTAAGTGATTTTTGCTACTGTTTATAGTAAGTCAGTGTAGGAATTAAGAAAAGATCCAATGTTTTCTTCATCTTAAGTCTCTTTCATATAAGAAATGGATCATTTAAGTGTAATCAGGTTCAATTTAACAACAATTTATCCCTGTGTCAATGAATAGAAATGTAAGGCACTAAATTTAGTATAGTAATTATAATCACCATAATATTTTCTACTATGCTGAATATTATGGTGATACATATTTGAGATTTAGAGCTGTTGCAAAATGGCTGGTCATGAAATAGCTATTGTGCTACAGTGATGTTTTGGTCTTCTGTAAAATGTCCCTTAAATATGATCTGATTTGAAGAGCTACTTATTTTTACCCATTTGATATCTGCTATCTGTAGAGGAACCTTGATGTGTAGATTTATTATGGTAGTTATCAGTTTGCTGCATACCTCCTCCTTCTGCTTCCACCTTGGGCTGTCAGTAGTCCTGGAGAAGTTGCTGAAACAGTCTGAAGTGGGGTGTGCTCAGCTTGGGGAAAACAAATATTTTCGTTTTCACTCAGACAGTGGATACAAATATGATCGAGCATTGTGAAATGCTTGATAATCAGAGCTGCTTTAGATATTATGACAGTTTTATTCCTCTATCAGATCCCGTTTTGTGTCATTTCCCTTGTTTGGGGGGGTGCCGAGTTGCTAAAGTATTTGCATCTCTTTTATCTTTTTCCTTTTTTCTTTTTTTCCTCACTATTCTTTCTTTGCTGAAAGACCATTTGGCTACATTAATTAACAAGCATGTTCGATCAACAACAAAAACCCCTTTGAGTTTGAATGCATTTCATGCTGTTTGTTGGCAAGCTACCACTATAAGGTCATGTCTGAGATTTTCATTACTGTAAAGAAGCAGAACCAGCAAAATGTCTCCAGCTAAATTCACTAGCAAGAAAACCTTTTGTCTAGCATACTAAAACTCTTAAAAGGCTCACGTACTTCTCAGTACTGTCTGTAGTGTCTACTGTAGAGAAGAATTAACTGCACCATCATCTAGTAAACAGTTATTTTAGTGGAATCGCTGTTAAATGGACGAGCAGTATTTGTGTTGTGCTCCTGCAGTTAGCCTGGCTAGCTGTGTGATAGAGGTGTCCTCCACCAAATTGTTGCGGAATATATGTAATTTCAATGACCTAGCACAGGCTGCTGAGCCTCCTAAAGATTAAGGACTTCAGTAATCCTCTAAACTATTACATGCTGCAAAATAATTGAGAACTATAGGGCCTGCTCAGTTTTTATTAGTATTACAAGTCATTTAATACGTTTGGAGAGGAGTCTATGGTAGTTAGTCAAAACTGGATGAGGTGTTGTATAGGTTTGTCAAATGAAAGTTGTATCAAATTGTATTCCTTTGCTATCTGGTGTTCTGCTTTTTGGAGAATAGGAAATCAAATGCATCTCTTTTTAAATCTAAAAACATTTCCTATCTAGGTTTTTCACAACAGAAATAGTGCCGTCATGAAGCCAGCCAGATTTAAGGCTCAGTTTGATCAGTTTATTAAATAGGAAATAAGAAATGATTGCCTGTGATAGCAGGGGATGAATTTGATATTCATCAGAGACCTGGGAAATCCCTTCCATTCTGTGCTTCACTGTGTCTATATGATATCTATTCACTGATTTGACTGAGCAAGGCAAATTTCATTTTAGAGTAGTGAGGCGTATAGGAGCTATATAAATATTGCCATTTTCAATTGTGGGATGACCATCCTGCACAAGGAAATGAATAACATAGGGGTGACTGACATGTTAGGAAAATATTAACTCATATATATACATATAAAATTTAATAATTTTTTGTGTGTGTGTGTAAATGGATGATGTTTTAATGTAAGGGTTTTTTTTCTACTCTCTCTCCAGGGGTTGCTGATAATAGAAGTGCACCTAATACAGGACTGATGTGAATTACACAAAGCTCTCACCTAAATATTTGTGCATATATATGTGTTCAGGAGGGAGAAACTCTATCTTTTTTTTATTCAATAACTTTTTTTCCCCATGTGATCTTTCTAATTGCTCTTCAGATTTGATTGAAAATTGCCATTCTCTGGAGATTTGGCCAGTTAATCAGGAAGTGAGAACATTAACACAAAAGCCTGATGCTGGTGCTTTTGTGCTAGTTAAGACACAGGAAAATAGGTCCCTTAGGAGCTGTTTCCTATCAAGTCTGATCATACAGAGAGAGAACCTACTTTATATTGGAAGGACCAAGCAAACATTTATAAACATGGCTGCCAGGAGACTAATAGCATATGCTGTCTTTTTCTATAATCATTACAGTGAAGTTCAAGAGAATAAAAGGGGAAAGATGAAGGGAAGGGCAGATTTTAATAACATAAGCATTATTGTTGTCGTGTCCCAGCTGGGAAAAAAAAATGCCAATGTGCAGTTTTTTCCAGAACTTCTTGTTATTGCTAAAGTGTCCTTCTCTTCAGTAGAATCTAAGGTACCTGTTGGATGTTATATACTGTTCCTTCTGTTTGGTATTTACAATAGTTTCATTCATTGTGCTAAAATTAAATGCTAGAAAACAAACAAACAGTGGCTGTGTATTGACAGGCTTTCATTTGCTTATCATGCATTGTTCACACTAGTAGCTCTGCCTGTTTACCACCACGATTGCAATTGCTTGGATTTCAAGACCCTGCTTTCTGTTGGTAATATTATTAAAAATGCTGTTGTATAACAAGGTCATCCTCCTCATGTGAAAATACTTTGCTGTAGTTACTCTGCAGAGTAGTAAATATATAAAGGAGATTTAATTGTTTTAAAAGATGTTTCCTTTATATAGCGCTTGTGTACTTGTGTCAACTTTTCTGCTGGGGCTGGATCACCTAACAACTTTACTAGTTAGAAAAAAAAAATTAGGTTTTTTTTTTTTGTACAATGCAAACAGATACTACAATTAACAGCTAGATTTCATGGACTTTCTGGTTTTTACTGAATATGTTAAATCTCAGAGTGGATGAATATGCCTTGCCAGGTGAGAGCTCCATGGTGCAGCTGAGCTGGCTGCGATGCAAGCTTGAGCCTCCTATGGGATGGGGCCTGGTGTGAATTCTGAACACTGATACCCTGGCTGTCCTGGCTTTCCATAACCCCGTTCCTGGCTCTCAGATAAAGTGGAGAATTAAGCTTTCTAAATTGAGTGCATGTTAACATCAAAGTCAGGGCAGGAAGGTGCAGTTTGGGAGAAGGAGCCTGTAGTTGCTGTTGGAGGTGCAGGTAGAGACAAAAGAGGAACAAATTCAACATTGTGTGTTACAGAAGTGAAAAAGGAGAATGTGCAGAAGGGAGGTCATTGGTGAAATATTCATACAGGTTCATGCCCTCCTGTATTATGATGAACTGTATTTATAATGTACTTTAATGTTAATTTGGATTTACTCAATGAACAAGATATTTGCTATTTACACATTGAGTGACAAGTTGTATTTTTTTCTCGTGTGTTGGTCAGTGTAGGAGATCTTGCCTTGGAGTGTTGAAGTCATCTAAAAGCAGATTTACTGTGTTGCATGTAACCACTGTCACTAAAATGTGCAATCACTTTCTGAACAATGATGGAAAAATTACTTATGAATATAAATTGAGTTGAAAAAAACCCACCCTAAACAAACATCTTTACTCCCACGTTATTCAGTTATAGAATAGAGATCTTGCTATTGAATTTGAGAGATGAGATTAAGTGTTCAGAGAAGACAGATTTATACATAACCCTTACATGCCTTCAGAATCCATTTTCCATTGTATCCGGCTGAAGTAGATTGTAATCAACACCTCCTCAGACCAGGCACCTAGAAACAAATACTGCAGAAATGAAACCTGTAGATATTTAAGTAACTGCACAAAATGTATTCAGACTCCCTAGCTGCTACTGAGTTTTCTGTAGATAATCATAAAAAGATGAGGGAACATGAAGAAGTTCTGCTAACATTTTTGAGGAGTTCATTAGAAATGTATAGAACTGCGGAGATGAGTGGGAAAGTGCTTCTTTGAAGATGAAGTAGTGACTGGTAGTAATTGTGGATTAATCAGTGGCAGGAACTGATATTTTGGTAATGAAAGAAAAAATGTATAGTAAGATAGGGAAGGCATGGCTGGTTTTGAGCTTTGGAAGTGACACGAGGCAGTCTTTACTCAGAAATAATCTGAGGAAATGCTGCTATGTACCTTTGCACAAACTTTTCTCTGAAGAGACACAGAAATCTTGTACAGATCCATTTAAAAGTATTAATAGATCTTTGAAATCCCTAATTCTCTTGAACTGAAACAAATTTCAAGAAGTCTCCATTCTGTTCAATGCCATAGTTCAGAGTGTCATTATATCATTTAATCTCCACATTAGTTGCCTACATGCATTACAGACAGCGTGGATGCCTTATGGACAGTTATATCATGTCTGGTGGTATGGGTGAGAAGCCCTGGCTGAGCCATCTCATCCAAAGGGAATTGGGCGAATTTGACACTGAACGCACCAGGATATGCAGAAGTACATTGGAAGAGGTGCTTTAAATTGTCCTGCCTGCTATAAAAATGAAATTATCTTTTATTTACTCTCTTTCAATTTTAGAAACAAAACACATTCTGTCTTTAGTGGCTGCACATTGAAAGCTGTATCTTTTGATATAGCAGGGATTGGTGTTTGCAAGTTTGGGTTTTTGCTCATGTTATTATTTTTCTGAGGAATATCTGCAGTAATATTCATTTGGGTTCTCAGAAACTTTCCTGCTCTTCTAAATGTCCTTTTCTTCATTTTACTTCATTATGGCCCATCTAGGTGGAATTTGGCTTTCAGAAGAAAGCTACTTTCCAAATAAAGAAATAATTGCTTGATGCAGAGATTTTCACACCTAGTTACTTTTCTTAGTAAATCAGAATTTTAAGTCAAATTCCTCTGCAGGTGTCCAATTTTTCTCTCCATTCACTTCAATGTAAGTCAAAATCTGTGTTATTTTGAGAAGAGAGCCTGTTTACCGTAATATTAAAGATTTTAAAAACGTACATCATATACCTGCTGATTATGGCAATAGGGCTTTCGTTATGATTCCTCCTCTAAGCACCTGTTTACAAGCACATGCATGTTTTTGATACAGATCTGTCTGCTGTCCGGGAAAAGCCAGACAGAGGCGTGTGGGAGCTGCTGTTTCTTAATTGCTTGGATAACTGACAATGAGTCTGATTCCAAAACTTGCCGTGTTTATAATTCTCCATACAAAAGGCACAAAACGTAGACGTGATGATGCCAGATAGCATCTGTTTTACATAGCTTTGGATTTGCAGTTTCTGATGTGATAAATCCTAATATTAGAAGATATAGAGAAGAAGCAAGTAGGTTGGCTTTGGCTTCATCTTGAATGTACTCTGGGTCAGGCAGGGGGATGCTCCTTCCCTTGGTAGAAAAACCTCTGGACTACTGGGTAGGACAGAAAGCAAGCAAGTCGGCTGTGTAACAGGTGGGGAGGCTTAAGTGTGAGCTGACATTTGGAGGCTCTGGGAATGAAAGCAAAGGTACTATCAAGGCTGGGAAGTGGTAGAAAGAATTTGCACAAGGAATTAGCTTGAGTCTTGCACAGTGGACTGTATCACAGGGAGGTGCTGAAAGTGGGTTTTATTGAGAGCAAGTCCGAAGGAACTTGCAGGTAGGGGAGTGTTGTTTACGGGCTTACTTTAAACTAGTCAAGGAGAAAACTTGTGGGGAAAAAAAGATGATGAAGTGTAGGACCCAGTTGGTACTAGATGAATGGTGCTTACATTTTATGTCTGCTAAAATGACACAGCATAAAGGAAGACGTTTATTTGTTATCAAAGGCGTATCTACTAATAGGAAGAATTGTTATTACTTCAATCTCTTCTTACATGTGTAATACTTATTGTATGTTTGCTTGAAGAAAGAACACATGGAAAATTGCCAGAAATGTTGTATTAACAAAGTCACATTCATTTGTGATGACCTTTTATCATAGCTGAGATTCAAAATTGTTTTTCATCAGGAACTCTGATTTTAGACTTGCAGATAATAACTTCAGTGCAATATAAATATGTAGTTTTTTACAGTCACCAGGGTCCCTAACTTCAAAACAAGAAACCCATGGCAACAGCAATCTGCAAGATGTAGGAAAAAAGGTGGAGCATTAGTTTTTAATGTGAAGCAACTCCAGATGTTCTGATTTTCATATTTATACCTTATTGCATGTAACTTTAGAATTATAATGGTGATATGACTATTTAGTTTTAAATTGTGCACTGGTAAAACTTCAGCTGAAATTGGCAAATATAGAAATGTAAGCATGAGGTTATATTGCTGAATTATATTTTTCCTTTATATTTGGTTTACAAGCAACTTTTACAATATGGAAAATATTTTATTTTGGGTTGTTGTTTACATTCATAATGCAGTTCTAGGCAGGTTCAAGATGCTGGTTAACCTTTGAAATGTAATACTTGCCTAGTGTTTAACAGAGGTAGATGACAAAGAACTGCACAGTAAAGCCTCTCAAAGCACAGGATCATCAATCTTCAAGTGGCTTGGCTTCATGCAGCATGCTGCTACCCAGAATACATGAGGCATATCTACAGATCATGGAACCTTGATGCACCCAGCCTCCTGCTTTTGCAGATTCTTAGTGGAAATGTCAAATGGATGTTATCAACTGCCTCTACCTGCCTTTAATATCTCTTCAATAATTTAATGTGTTGTCTGATTCTATGTGTTAAACTCATAATCTGTCACTTAATGTCCTGATGGCTCTGACTGTAGAATCTAAGTTCATGTTTGAAACTACTGTTCATACCTGATAATACTTTCTGTTTGGTCACATGGGTAATTAAAAGCATAAGCTTCTAATGAGTAATGCAAGTATAATAATAGTTTTAGCTCTTCTTACTTTTAGTCCTTGAATTGCCTTGATCTAAATTTGAAAGTACAGCATTACAATTTTGACAATAAAATTATGAATTTGGTGAATAATGTGTGTATTTTTTGGAAAGTCAAATTAAAAATAAAATCAATTTGTTAGTATTACAGGCCCATGTAATTCTTTGACGTCAGCTTTTTCTGGCATGCTATTAATAAACTCCTGTGATAAAATGTTTAAAAAGGTCTTGGCATTTTATGGAATAATACAAGCTGCATTTTTAATTCTTTGCAAATGACTCTCAGAGAGTTGCCTTGTGTGTTTGGTTGAGTCCCTAGTAACCTGCCCAGAAACTGCTCAGGAGTTTGCTGACTGTCAGCTGATTTGGTGCTTTTATTTGTCTACCTTTTAAAACAGTGCTGGCTGTGAGATCCTCTGTAGTGTTGTAGTAAAATTATTATCTAAAACTGGTTAAAATATAAATGTCATTACAAAAATTCATAAAGTGACAAAAAGCAATTTACAAGTTTCAGACAGCAACAGAAAAGATTTTTGTTGTTGCAGAAGGACACATTTTCCCTGCACATGCGGTAAATCCAATAGTATGAAACTGGTAAAATGGCATTCTTGAAATGAGTTAACCTATTAAACCTAGGTTTAATTTATTTTTTCTTTGCCTGTTTTGTTCCTTTCTGTTTTTTAATATCTAGGATGAAGATCGAGCTGAAGAGGACAACAGCAGAGTTGAGCCTGTTGGACATGCAGACGCTGGTTTGGAGAATGCTATCAATTTCTCCCTGGAGTAAGTTACTGGCAGAACACACTGTTTTAACAATGAGTCTTGAGATTGAACATATACTAATAAATAACTCAGAATAGTGTTCTTAAGAGCAGTCTTTTTTAGGTCATGTCATTTTAGTTTTAAACAATTTCCATCATGGACCTTTTTAAAGCAGATTTAAAACAGTTTAGGAAAAAACTGTGTTAAAGGTGACCATTGGAAGCTTGACATTTATAAGTGCTGATACTACAGTAGATTTTCTTCCTCAAAGAAAATGCTTGTTTGATGAAACTCTGAAAACTTGGCAGAAAGAAAGGGGTCAGTGATAGCGCTTGTAGATCAACAAGCAAGATTTTCAAAGTGGAAAAACTTAATTTCAGTCTACTGGGGAGATGTGACCAGCAGGTTGAGGGAGGTGATCCTGCCCCTCTACTCTGCTCTCATGAGATCCCACTTGCAGTATTGTGTACAGTTCTGGTGTCCTCAACAAAAGAAGGACACAGAGTTGTTGGATCAAGTCCAGAGGAGGACCGCGAGACTGATCAGGGAGCTTGAGCGCCTCCCATATGAATACAGGCTGACAAAATTGGGGCTGTTCAGTCTGGAGGAGAGAAGGCTGAGTGGAAACCTCATAGCAGCTTTACAGTATCTGAAGGGGTTCTACAAGGATGCTGGCGAGAGACTTTTCATCAGGGACTGTAGTAATAGGACAAGGGGTGACTGATTTAAACTTAAAAAGAGAAAGTTCAGGTTAGATGTAAGGAAGAAGTTCTTTACTGTGAGGGTGGTGAGGCACTGGAACAGGCTGCCCAAAGAAGTGGTAAATGTGCCATCTCTGGCAGTGTTCAAGGCCAGGTTGGACAGAGCCTTGTGCAACATATTTTAGTGTGCAGCATCCCTGCTCATGGCAGGGGTGTTAGAACTGGATGATCTTAAGGTCCTTTCAACCCAAACCATTCTGTGATTCTGTGTGCTTGGGGGTCACATAAGTTGTTTGGTCAAAACCTTCATATGTTGTGCATGTACCAAAACTGATGTTTTTAAGGACTGGGAAGCTCCTCCTAATTCTAAAAAAAAATCAGTAAGGGATGTTTTATTTCACCACAAGATATAGCAAGCCTGACCTTTTGAATCTCACTGCAAAGAGCTGATCCTTACCTCGCTATAGAATTAATGAGAATATATCCCTTCTACCCTTAAATTACACTATTCAAATTGATTGCATTTATATTTAAAAATAATGCTTCTGTTCCTATTATTTCTGAATTACATTATGAATTATGTGCAGAGGATTTAGAAGTTAAAGATCATGGTGACAACTATTAGGCAATACATACTGAGCTTTACTCCCTTCCATTTACAGAATCTCTTACATTGCTAATTCCAAATGCTGTTTCGCTAAATAGAGTTTGCAGAACTTGTGTCAAACTTAATGCTTCTTGGTGTTACTTTTAAGTAACTTACTGACTTTTCATCATATGCTACTTAATTCTTTTCTGGTTTGATATCATTCTCCTTTCTGTGTGTTTGAAGTAGTTGGCCTAAACTTCTGAGAAAATCAGGAAGCAAAATTGGAACAGTCTCTCGTAGGAAGAGATAATTTCCTTTTGTCTTCTGTTTTAAAGAGTATAACATTTAAATTTGGGGAGGATTTTTTTTTTTAAAGAAGAAGTATGAGAAAAATGAGTGCCTTGAACTTAATTTTTTTTGGAAAAAAGAAATGTTGCTAATTCAAACAGTAGAACAAGTCAAACAGTATAGGCTAAGTATGAAAACTGACTTTTGTTTTTTGCTAAAGCTATGTTTTTCCACTTACGACAGTTCCAGGTGAATCATAGTTTTTCACTTGTTCTTTTCGTCAGCCTTCAATTTTCTTTTAAGCTAATAGGAAAGCCAGAAAAAAGTTGATCATAGGGAGCCATAAACATACCCCAATAGCAAAAGATGCACTTAGAGTATCTTTTGGAGGTGAAAGGCCTTGTTTCATTCCTGTGAGCTGCTTTGCGCACTAGTTAATGAAAATATAGCCTTATTGTTCAGTGAGAGTAAAACAAAGTTAGCCCTTGCAAAAAATGGGACAGGGAACGTTACCAAATTCTGCAGCACTGTTAGCCTTAGAACGTTGGTCCAGATCCAAAGAATAGCACATTTTTGGCTTATGTCTCCCAGCCCTCCTGTTGAAGTACTTTCTTGAGCTAAACGGTGGCATCAGAGGTACAGACCATCCATTTGTGTTTAAAAAAAATGAGATAAAAAAGATCAGGTGTACAATAAAGGTTAATATATGAAAAAATTTAATGTGAGAGAAACAGAAAAACGACTGTAATGTGGGATTTGTGTGGTCTTCCAAACAGTACGTGGTCTGGTTATTCTCTAATCCAGATTAAGTGCCGCAAGCATTTGTGATGGGTCACCATATGATCAAGAGTTTATTGAAGGAAGTGGAAAATCTTTTACTGCTGTCATAGGGCATTGGTCCTGCTCTTTGCTCCATTTCTAGATTGAATTTGATTTGTATGCTTATGAGAAACAAGCTTCTCAAAGATCTGTCTGTATATATATGTAGTGCCAGGAAATATGGAAAAAGTATGTAATACTAGAGAGACACATAAGCCACAAATTTAGATCATGGCTTGTATTCAGATCTCTCACTTCCAGATTTACTGTGAGGTTTGGCCTTCGCGTATTATTTTCTCACTTGGATAGTTATAACTCTTTATGGTTCATGGGCTATATTCCACCTTTCCAGATGTGGGCACGTTTCAAATACATCAGTAGATTTGATAGAAATCTGTTTCTAGAATTTTTGCATGGCTCTTTCTGAACCTGTACTTTCCTTTTTCACTTCTCTGTTTACAGCAAAAGTGTAATTGAAAACTAGATGCATAGTTCCTTCAGGAGGATGTCTGGTTGGTTTTGAATATTATAGTTAAATCTTACCTTGGAAACTGACTAGTAAGGAGATACAGTAATCTTCCAATAAAAGAAAATGGAATTACAGTAAACCAAATTAATGTGGTTTAAAACTAGAAGAATTTATCCATTTAAAAAATTAATAATTCTCATTTGATTAAGAGGTAGTTATGTGAACACTAATGTTGAGGCTAAGTGAGCACTCTCTAAGAAAAAAATTAGGCATGCTAGTGCTTTGATCAGCTTTTAGACTTCTGGGGAAAAACTGTATCTGGTATTTAAGGTATTTCTGCTCAAAGGTCCAAAAAGTGAACTTAAATTTATCTTTAGAATAAGGAAGAAATAAACAGCATGCATGCAATGAAGATGATCCCTATTTTTATGTAACAAAATAGTTTTATAAAAAATTTCTTTGAGCTTTAGTTTTTTTATTAATCAAAGTATTTTGATGATTGATCTCCTTTCATGCCATCAGTTTAATCTTCAGGTACGTAGCATTCAACAGTACTTTCATCACCATGAGTTGATTTCTGGAATGCTTTTGCTTTTCTGTCTATGTTTGTGTGGGGTTTTTTGGTTCCTTCACAGTACATGTTCATATTCCCTCATTCGTCATTGTCTCACAGTGATATGGTAAAGCTCGTAGAAGTCTCCAATGACGGCGGGCCTCTGGGAATCCATGTAGTGCCTTTCAGTGCCCGAGGTGGAAGGTAACGTATTGTGTAGGATTTTAATTTAATTGTAACTTGCTATATGTTATCTTGGTTGTATTAGGCTTGATATTGTATGCCTTTGCCTTTTATAGAATATCGTTCATTTTTCGAAAGACAGTCTTGCTGATTAAGAAAGGAGGAAATGCAAATATACTGACTCTATACTTGGAATGGACTACGTAATGGAAAGTCACTCCTTAAAAGGAGTTAGAACTTCAGGGTTTTAATGGAGGTCCTGTTGTAATCTCATGGGAAATAGTAGTATAAGGACATTTCCTTTTGGACTCTTTAGGTACATATTTATGCAGCATTTTCTTGCTGTTCAGAGCCACAAGTTACCAAACAACAGCAGGAGTGTAAACCAGGGGCATCCTATGCCTGTGCTTGATAAAAATAGAAAACAATCATCACACTTTCAATATGTGGTGGTTTCCCATCTGCCAAGGTTAAAAAGAAGTAGCAAAACCAATTGAATCATTCATTTTGGAAAAGGTGAACGTGTTTTATTATATGACAGGCTGGAACTTCTAAAGTTGAATTGTTTCCCCCCCCCCAAAAAAAAAAAACCCAGTGTAAAAAAAGCCCTTTACATTAAGAAATGCAATGTGAGATATTATAGCAGTAAATAGAATGTATCACCTCTAATGGTTACTTTGCTAAAGTAGAGTTTTAACATTTAGGGCCATTAACGTTGTCTCAGAAAAATAGCTTCATTTTGTAGTAATTAGTGATGGATTTGAAGCTTTTAACTAAGTTGAAAAGTGAAAGTTCTGCAGGAATACATGCAGATTTTATTTTGCTGATGCATATTCTAAGTGCACACTGTATTTTCTTTCTAAAGAAAAGGGACACAAATATATACTTTGAAAGCAATAATCTCACATGCCTGTTGCGCAGCAATAATTTCAATTTAATAGTTAAGAACAGAAATAACTTGGTATACATATATATGTATTAACTATTAATTTCCTCTTTTCAGCTATGGTATTTTTTTTCTTCCTTCTATACTAAATATCTTCACAGGATTTTGAACAAAGTATAAGGGTTTTATTTGTATTTGTTGCTTGAAACCCACTGTTTTCATAGCCATACTCAAGTATTAGAAGAAAATGTATTTTTGTTAATTTAAGGCTACTTTTTCTGAGGACTACAAGAATTAAGAACAAAATTCCATAAAGTGGTAAATTGTTCTCTTCATAATCTGAAATTCAGTAAATTCAGTGTGGGGATGGAAAGGGTGTGAGTGAATGGTGCTTCAGACATAAGCTCAGAAGTAAATCCCATGAAGTTGGAAAGGATTGAAATGTTCATGCAGTTATCTAGGATTTAAACAGTTGAAAGGCCAAGTAAAAGATGGGTTTAAGAATGTTGGCTTCCTACTAAGTACTTTTTTAATAAAATTGATGTTGGAAAGGTATATTTTAACATTTTAAATAAGGATTTTAACTCTAGTAAAATTTACTTCTAGGCTGTTAATGTGGTTTTCAAGTCTGAGACGAAGCTGAAACTGTTTATACATAATGAGAGCCTGTGCAATGAAAAAGACGTAAATACAGAAATAAAATATCTCACTTTTTTAAAAGGATACAATGTTAAGAGCTATGAAGGACTCTAGCTTTTTTTTTTTTTTTTTTTTCCTCAGTTTGAGATTATATGATATAGTTTTATTACAGGAAAGACAGTTTTAACTGCAGATGTTTAGAATCGATACATTTAAAAATCAATTCTGTTACACGGGAAATAATTTTGATATTAAAATTTATCTCCTTTTCCTTCATAATACTAGAACTCCCCTCATTGAAAAATGGATAGTATGTGCAATTGCTGAGGTTTTTTTTTTTGACATTCCTTAAAAATAAACTGCTGGAGAGGGGAGATTCTTGGGTCAGTATCTTGAAAGTGTGGTGGAATAAAGTTGAGGAGGACCTTGAATATAGCTAAAACATTTCTCCCATGCTGTCTGTGCTGTGGTGGAGCAAAGGTAGAGTTTATTGCTTGGTATTAATTATAAGCGCTTCTGTTGTACTGCTGGTTTACTGTCAGCTGTGCCCACACCTCTACATGGTTTCACTGCAAGCAAATATATTTTCCCCAGCTGCCTGCAGCCAGCAGTGTGGGAAGGGAAAGGAAAGCACCCAACTTCAGGTTTGGAGTACTTCATGAGGAGTTTTGGTTTCTTTTTGCTTTGTTGCCTTTTTTGACCTTTTTTTTTAGTGTTTTTTTTTTTTTTTGTCTTTTTTTTTTTTTTTTTTTTGTGTTAATCTTCCCCTCCTCCAGTTCTTTCAAGCAATAAAGATACACTTGGTTCTCCTTTTGCTAGAGTCAGAGGAAGAGCAGATGTTTGGCAGGAATCCTCTCCTGCCTACTAGTTTCTCACTCTAGCACATGGCTGCTCTTTGTTCCTCCTCTGGCTGCAAAGCAAAATGTTCCCTGCTACAGTGAAGTAACTTGAGCAGATCCCCTTCTCAGTAGACACCTAAATATATAAAACCAAACACAAGACTCAGTAAAGATGTTGTGGGGTATCTAAAAAGTAAAGATCACATACTTTAGTCATTTGGCCTACCATTGTGTCCTATAAGTTTGATGAGTGCTCCCCGTTATGCTGTGGTTTCAATTATTTTTCTTCCATTTCCCTTCTTTTGCTTTTGAAAGTGTTACTCAATAGGCAAATATTGTTAGATCAATAATTTTAAAAGTAAAAAAATGTAAAAAAATGCTAATGCACTTCTCCCTTTTTACTACTTATGAAATAAGAAAAAGAGATATCTCCCACCAAAAATCTCCCCTCTCCCAAAACAAACATCTGAAACCTCCAAAAAAATTACATACAATAACTATGTCCTTTATTTATATTGAGGAAATAATTGATCTTTTCATGATCCTTTGAGGATTTTGAGTAAGAATTTGTCTTCAGTGTTGGCTTTTGAACTTGAACAAAATCTATAAAGGTCTCTGCCTTGTCTATTTAGATGCTACTAATTTTTTTCTGTTCCCAGTAAAATACAGACTTATTTTTAATGAAAAAAAAAATCTATCTCCATAATTCTCTGGAAAAATATTGTTGATTTGTACAGACATGGTCAAACTTTCTTCTGTGGATATGTTTCCTTATTGTCCTCCTTTTCTTTTATTCTAGAATTCTATCAGTCCTTTATCGGCTTTTTCGATCATATGCTTTGAATAACAGAGATTGTTCACTTATCAAAAGGGAGAAGGGGTACACATATTTAACAACTTATGGTTGTGAAGTTTTTCAAGATTAACGTTTGTAAGACTTACACATTTTTGCAGTGTCATAGATGCAGTGCTAAGCAGCATGGGAGGCATAATAATGAAAGCAAAAAGACAGAATAGAAAGTTAACAGAAAAGTGTTTAGATGAAAGTAGACCAAAAAGGAAATGAATGAAAGAAAATGTTAAATTTGTACAAAACTGCCTTTAGCACCAATTCTCCCTTCTTACTAGGTGCTCAGAGAGGAGGGCAAGCACTGAGTTCCTTGTGAATAGCATTTGAGCAGTCCTGGCTAATGGGGAGATGTTACGTTGATGCATAAATGGGGTTACATTGAGTTCTCTGCAAGCTTCATAGTAATTGTAGTGTAATGTACTGTTACATGGCCTCTTCTATTTTAAAGACTTTGAAATCTTCTCAAGCTCTAGACCCTGGCTGTTGTTCCAAAATCCTGCCATGCCTGTCTTTGGAAGAAGATCCAATTGACACAAGAATATATTAGATAAAATCAAAAATCTCTCTGAATAATGATGTGGATGTCATAGTCCCATATTCCCAAAACTACTGTGAAGTCTACTTAGTAAAAGAGAACAGAAAAGGATTTGGATATTCGTCTGAAAACTCCATACAGAACATCTGTTAATAAGTATCAGACATGTTACTTTGATGCAGAGCAGTACGTAGGCCTCTGCCAGCTATTTGAAGCAAGCCATAAAATCCATGATAAACCACTCAGCTAAAACATGGCGGCTAAAAATATTTGAGTTCTTGTGCTACATATCCTAAATGGAGGGAAGTCTCATAAAAATGGGGAAAATAAGAGACTGAATTTTATTGTCTTTTTTTTTTTTAGTTTAGATGACAAATCTAACAGATTTTATAAAAAAACCCAAACAAACAACAACAAAACAAAACAAAACACAAATGAAGGTAGGCATTGATGTATACACAATCCATGGACTCAGAAACTGTTTATACATTTTTCTGTTTTGTAGTTCTATCTTTTTGCTTTAGGGGAAATGAGCTTTGTTTTCTAGAATTTATAAATCACCCCATATTTCAATGTAAAAGTTTTAGTCTTTTACTCAACATATAAAGAAAAATAAAGTAATATCTAATGGCCATTGTCTATACTGAGAGTCCTTAATTCTGCCTTCAAGGTGTCTAACAACTGTATTCTGTTTGATCATCTAGGAGATATTTATTCTTCTCCTGCATTTCCAGCCTTTTAAGTCTCAAAGATAGCTGTGTTTTTCAAAAACATATGCATTGGGAAAAGATTCCCTGTGGTGTGAATGTACCATTCCCTCACTCTTTTTAGCTGAATTCGAGTGTTTCCTTGTCTGATTTCAGATTTTTAAAAGTTACATAAGCTTAATTTAAAGTACTATTCAAGCTAAAAAACTGAGGAGTAGTTACCAAGGATTGGAAATTGGTTCTAACTTCAGATGTGAAAGCTGATAAAGTTATTTTAGTGCTTCCACAGTAGTGTCATGACATCAGTGTTAAGCAAAGAAGTCTAATTTAGCATTGATCAGCCACAATAATTTAACTTGAACAAACAAGCTTATTTACCTGCTGTGAATCTCATGAAATTTATACTATGTTTATGTTCCTGTAGACTTTCTCTGATATCTTTGGCAGGGGGTTGGAACTGGATGATCTTGGGGTCCTTTCCAGCCCTGGCTGTTCTATGATTCTATGATCTTTCATTGCATGAAACTGCTACACATCAGCTTTTCAATCAGTCATTATTTTTGCTCCTTAATCTAGTTTTTGCTTTCTCAGGTTAGTGATTTTACGTAAAAATCTAAATTGGTTATTTTCTGTTCTGTCTGATTTGATTATATCTCAGTTAGCTTGCAGGTAATAGGTAAATAACTTCAGTGTGTATGCACAATGGGCAGTGATGGCCAAATCATATTCTAGATGCTCAATGTAATATTTTTATTACTTTCATTGTATTTACATTGTCAGATTTTATTAAGACAAATTATCATCATTTCCATACAGCTGGATGGCATGTGGGGAGTTCACAGTTTCAAAGAACTAACCAGACTGACTCAGGCAATTTAGATGTCAATAAAACGTTTGCTGCTTGTTTCTAGTTTTATCATTGGTTGTAATTTATACTGAGAACTGAAATGTTAACACATGTAACTGAATGTGTTTTAATTGCATAATTAGAGTAATGAACCTGGTGGAAATACAGTGGTGAAAATGCTAACATAATCTAAGCTGTTTACATTCCCATTTAGATATTTATAAATCAAATACAAAAATTGAGCTCTGTGCTTTGGCACTGTTTCCCTTCTGTGCCCACATCAGCTGATGTTAGTCTAAAACAGTGCAGGCACCAAATTTCCATTCATAATTATTGTTTCAATAGAGTTGTAGAATTGCAGTTTCTTGCAGAACAATGTTGAATCTCATTCTTGAAAAATTATAGTTTAATATGCATACAGTGGAAGAATTTGTTAGAAAACAAGTTGACTTTAACTGGGCGAGATTAAGCAAATTCAAATGCATCCATGTATTTTTATGCTACATGGTTGTATTTAAACAAATATATAAACTGGCTTTTGTATTTTATACTAGTTTAGTTTACAGGCTTTCAGAATTTATGTTATCTTAATGTGGAAACAGTATAGAAACTGCAGTAGAGCTACATTTCCACTTACCAGGATAAATGATGGTAGCATACGGCAGGGAAAGAAAATCTAATTAGTCTTTAGGTTATTGCATGTTTGCAATATCAGGTCTACTTTGTTTTTCTCCAGTTACTGCAACAACAAACATGAATCCCCATAATGCCTCTTTTAAGACTCATATTCTAATATCTAACTACAAACAGTTTTCATGAACATGTATTTTCTGCAAGTTCTGGAAGAGCGTTCTCTCCTATGCAGAACTGCATTTGGGAATTTGTTTCTGAAACTGCTATCTAAAGGGATTTTTTGCTCTGTGTGTTTATATAAAAAAAAAAAAAATACATTAAAAGGCATTGTGGGAATCCTGGTTTCACATTTGACTCAGGTTGTTTGTCCAGCCTTGAATCAGTTCTCAGTGAGTTTAGCTTTATGTGGCCTGGTTACCTTAGCTTTAAGATTTGTTAAAAAGCAAAATCCTCATGAACACCATATGTTGTGCCTGAGATGAGCAATGCTGCATTAATAGAACTTGTCGCCTTTGTTTAATGAGATTATTTGCAGTTTTGACTGGTAGTTTGTGTGTTACATTGCTTTACTATTGATTTGGATTAGTATCATTTTTATTAGATTTGAGAGGTTAGGTGAAGTAAATTTAGCAAATGACTATGCATAAAGATACATCTTGCATTAATAATTTAATGTAATTTCAGAATGTGACATAATAGCAGCATTTCAAGAGAAGTGCTATGCAAAAACCACTGATAAATCAATTATTTTGTAATCACAAGTACATACAAACATTAGGATGAAAGAATCATATATTCTGTACAGTCTGTTACCGTAGTATTAACTTGGAGTATTGTACTTTGTGTAGAATATGATTTGATATTTAGTATACTGATATTTTAGTATTTTTCTTATTTAACCATATAAAAAAAAACACTGGGTATGTTCTCATGCAAGCATTGCATGCATATCCAAATTCTCAATTGTTTGTAGTCATTACAGAGGAGCACACCTGCATCCAAGAGATTTTGGGCATGAAGTGAAAGAAAAGCAAAAGTAGACATAGTTCCTTCTTCTCCCCCTCAAATATTGTGTCTGTCTTCTCTTAAATGTAGCATTCCCAAATTCATATTTTCTTGCTTATTTGTCCTTTCACCATTTAGAGATAATCCTCTTCAGTAACTTCACTTTGGGGCTCAATGACGTTGTCTCCTCCAGAAATTCAGTAACTCACAAGTGAAAAACTCATAAACTTTTTATAGCCATCAGTTTTATATGTATGACAACTATAATTTTGATAAAAATATATTTTGAAACCACGGAAGTATTTTTTCCTTTTTATCATTAACATTCATAACTTTAGTGTTTTCTGCAACTAGTAATCTATAAAGTTTTGTTTTTATAATTATCAGTTTTAAAAACCAGACATTGTTATTTTAGTGAACAGAGGAAAAAAGAGATTGAATCAATATTTTTTAAAAATTGTTTTCTTTTATTTCCTGTGGTAACATACTTTCATGTTTATAAGTAAATCTTAGTACCCAGAAATGGAGCATAACATGGTCAATTAGGTTAATATGTGACTGTTGGGGACATTTAGAGGTTTTTTTTTGTCATGCAAATGATTAGAAGATTGTGGGAAAAGCAAACAGAAAACCACCTAAAATATCTAGTTAATACAAGGTATTTCACTACCTTGGTGTCGTGGTTTAAGCCCCTCAAACTCACGCAGTCGTTCACTCACTCCCCCCTCTCTCATCCCCAGTCCCAGGGGATGGGGAGGAGAATCGAAAGAATGCAACTCCCACAGGTTGAGGTAAGAACAGTTTAGTAACTAAGGTGAAACATAAATCACTACTGCTACCACCAGTAATAATGACAAGGCAAATGCAAAGAAAGAATACAAGAGCTCACCAACTAATTTCCACTCAGCCTGACCAAGCAGTGCCCCCAATCACCTGATACCAAGCTCGACTATGCAGTGCACACACACCCCACACCCTCCCCCTTTCGGGTCCCTGCTCTCCATCTCTGCATCCTGGGCATGACATGCCGTGGTATGGAATACCTCTTTGGTCAGTTTGGGTCAGGTGCCCCGTTTCTGCTTCCTCCTGGCTTCCCCTCCTATAGGCAGAGCATGAAACTCAAAAGTCCTTGGCCAGCCTAAACATTCTAAGCCATAACTATAAACACTTGTGTTATCAGCACTGTTCCCAAGCTGAAAACCAAAAACAAAACAGTGCTGCACCAGCTACTACAAAAAAGAGAAGAATGACTGCTGCTGCTGCTGAACCCATGATATTTGGTGATCAGAAAAATCAAAATCAAAAACAAACAAAAAAACAAACATTGAAGAACTGGGTTTGCTTTGGGAAATGTTGGGAAGTTGGTTTTGCTTATATTATTTTCCTTTTCTATGGGAAATATTGGTTTGTTGGAATCTACAAAAGGTTGAGCTTTCCAAACAGCATATCAACTTGGAATGGGGAGAGATAGAACTAGATACATAAAGGTATTTTCTGAAATGCATGTAATCTAGAGAAGTGAAATTCGATTTATAAAATTTTTCTGGTTCTTGTGCTCATCAGTGCTATTGCAAAGAGACATATTGCTTATTGCAGCAGCTGAGCTAAAGTTAAGCACAGGGACAGTTAACAGCAGTGACTGCAACCAAGCGGTCCATTGGGAACCAAATGAAGGTGGAAAGAGTTTGCTTCTGATGGGACCCCTGGAGAGGTTAAAGGTGCAGTATGTTAAGTGTTTACAAAATACTCAATATCAGTTGGAAACAGCATAATATCACTTAAATGTTAATGCATTAACCAAGCTTCATTTGATGATTTGTGTTGTCAAAATGCTTTGTGTTGTTTTTCTCCTCACGGTCTGTTTAGATCCTTTCAATATCATATCTTAATGTCTCTAGATGTGGACATACTACTAGGATCTTTTCTCTTACTCCTTTATCTGCTGTGTAGGAGAAAACATATGGCTGTTCTATAAAATAAATACCTTATTTGCGTATGTTGATGATATATTGGTAAATGAAGAATTTAAAGTGGAAGGAATAACTTAGTTAGTTTTGTTTTTCTGACCCTGTTGTTGAAGTGCTCAAGTTCATAGATAACTTTTGAGCATATGAAGAGTTCTTTCAAGAATCATTGACCGCTCATTTACTTTGAGGTATGTGTGAACTGAAGTACTATGATCCTTGGAAGTTTTGTGCTAAAAGACATATGTGGTCTTGTGTATCCCACCATACAAACACATATTTTTCATGCTGTGCCTTAAAATGACACCTGAAAAAGTAATGGTGTTGACTTGGATGATATGAACCTGATCCACTGTTACATCCTGTGGTATTTCAATGTAATGCTGATCTTCTTGAAAAAAAATCAAGCACAGTATCAATTTGAGAATAATTGAGAAGACTGAGTCCTTCTTCAGACCTAGAATTCAGGTATAAAAACATCACTGCTTTTCACACTATCCTTCCAATACCTCAGAAAGCCACTTTTCAGGATACATTTAATAAAATCAAGTTGAATATTTGTTTATCTTTTCTCTCAAAAAAGTCCTTAAGGTGACCCTATGGGTAAGCACTTTGATGGATGTGGCCAACTCATTGTACAGAGACTATCAAATAGTAATTGTCTTCAGTCATTACTGAAACAATTTAACATAATATGCTGAATTAAAAATGGCATTTACATGTTTTATTTCCTCTTTGCTCTTTAGTTAAAAAAGTTAAGGTTTAAAAATAAAAGCATTTGGTTTGCATGAAGTTCTTGAATCATTTCTCTGTCCCTTTCTTATGGGCTGCTTATTATGTGAGATGACCTCACCTTTTATTTGCACAGAAGCAGTAGCTAGCTGTGGTATTTTCTGCTAATTTGGAAATCCAAACTAAGTAAAACCTGTTCAACTTCAGTTAACTAGCAGAAAATATGCTGGCTTTCAGGTGTGTGCACCTTCTTGGAGTTTTTACTGCTCAGAAATCTAGACCTTTGGCAAGAATGGGTACATGATCATCATACTGCCTGTTCATTCTTTCTTTTAAATTATGTGCTTGATTCACCTAGGTCTTTTGTTTCATTTAGAAGGGATAAAAATTCAGGTAATGCTTAAATTATTTGAGACTATGGTATCGTACTTCAAGGTAAAGATGGTTTAAAATGTAGATGTTATTGTGATAAAATATTATTTCAGTAGGATATTCTCTGCTGCAAATTGTTTGAACAGTAATCATTCATAATCTTAATGTTCCAGAACCCTCGGGCTGCTTGTGAAGCGATTGGAGAAGGGTGGAAAAGCTGAACAAGAAAACCTTTTTCGTGAGAATGATTGTATTGTCAGGATTAATGATGGAGACCTTCGGAATAGGAGATTTGAACAGTAAGTCTACCTGCCACATATTACATTGCATTATTTAATCTTTTAATGCTGCACCTTGCAGTAGTTTGAGGAAAGTAAGAGAAAATTGACTAAGTTTGCCTTTTGATAATACACTTTTTTTTGATGATACACTGAAGGACGTTAGGGACTTTTAATTAGCCAAACTATGAAGAAATAAGGATAATTATTGTCATTAGAGTATAAGCACTTTTTATTTGATTGCTTTTGCACATTACAGATTTTTTTTCTTCTTGCTTTGGTAAATTGTTTATCCTGAAATTCCCAGATGCCTTTTGCTCTTACGCTTGCACTGCATCATGTTAAACATAAGTGGACAACATGGCAATTTTATTTTTAACATTCTAAAAACACCTGTTGTATTGTGTGTCTGAGAATTAAAGGTGCTGTAAGCAAAAACTTCCTGGAAAAGTTTTGAGAGATCGTAAATATTTGCCTGAACTTGGTAGAATCCCACAGTGCTGAATCAGAGAGATTTTTTAAAGTGAAATCACACACAGATAATTGAAAGATTAAGTAGAAAAGAGGTATGCAGAAAATTAGGGTTTTCAAAGATTAAAATATTGTTCTGAAAACCCTAGCATGTTAAGGACCAGAGGAATATAATAGCTTCTGATTATTCTGTACTCAATATATGTTTGAGGTCTGCTTACTATTTCTGTGACGGTAACCCAGATTGGAACCTGACCCTTTACCCTAGGCTTGAAAGTTGTTTGTCCCTCTTGTTCTATAGTTCTGTATCACAGTTTGTAATGTCTACAAAGAGAATTGTTAACTTTTTGTACTTTGGATCGTGACCGAGAGCCCAATGTCTGTCTGTGCAGGATTAAGCTTTTTTCCTATTACTTCATATTTTATTCTGTAAACTGGACTTCTTGCAAGACTGTATATATGCTCAGCAAATTGTGGAAATATATAGTCTTTGTATAAAAAGTAATTTTCATGTTAATAATTCAGTTGTCTTTGTGACTACTCTTATTACAATTACTGCAATTATCAAATTTCAAACCAAAAGGACACTGCAGTCCTGCCATAAAACTGTCTGTATTTCAAGACTGTGGTTAAAATTTTTGCTTTTCCAAATCTAGTATTTGGAGTGTTAGTTGTTAAGCATATTTAACTATTGTGTTGCCTTAAGGCAGTAAAACAGCCAAAAGCAGACCAAGTAGACTTGTGAACAGATTCAAGTTTAATGCTTTATGCTTGAGTACAATGTGTCTATCAGCTCATGTTGCTTAATTAACATTAGTAATTATGCTTATAATGTCTTGTAGTCTGCAGTCCTAATTTGCCAATTTTCTGTTCATTTTAAATCCTAGAGCACAGCATATGTTTCGCCAAGCCATGCGTACGCCATTCATTTGGTTCCATGTGGTTCCTGCGGCAAATAAAGAGCAGTATGAACAGTTGTCCCAAAGCGAGAACACGTATTACTCTAGCCGATTCAGCCCTGATGCCCAGTATGCTGACAGTAAAAGTATTAACAATTCTGGACTTCACACATTACAAAGAATGTCTCGAGCGGGCAACCAGTCCGATCAGACAGACTCCTACTCGCAGCTACCTCATAGTGTGAATTCATCAGGGAAACCACCCTCAGGCCTGGTACCATCACCTCAGAAAGTTCTCACCTCCACTGCAAACAGTGGGTATAACACCAAAAAGATAGGGAAGAGGCTCAGTATACAGCTGAGAAAAGGTAAGGCACTGGTGTGCTCCTTATATAGCATGAGGTATGTGTGCGTAGTTTATGTGCACGTGTCCAGTGCGATTGTATTGGGCAGGACGGCTTGCAGTAGCATGGAGGATATGATGGGTGATTTTAAAGCCACGGACTGAGTTGTCCCTGAGTGTGTGTCCAGGAGTACAGCCGTGCATTCGGTGTGTGTGGTGTGTTCGCAAAAGGCTGTTTTGAAAAGTGCCTTAACATTGTTTTCTGTCTCTCAAGTAACAGAGAAGTGCTGTAAGTGCTACAAATTCTGCTGGCCAATATCCAGGGAATGGTGAACTACTTAATATTAAATAAATAAGCTAAAATGGCCCATATTCTGTACTTTACAATTATCATGACTTTTCAAATTGAGTAACTGATGTGGTTTTGCCATTAGATTTAAAGAGTGTGTTGGATCCAGTTGGTAAATTGGACTTTGTAATTTCCAGCTAAAGCTTTTCTTTATTCCACAGGGATGTGAAAGTCTTTGCAAAAATGGCTGAGATGTAAAGTAATATTTCCTAGTTTCCTATTTTGAGATGTAATGTAATATTTCCTCTCTCTCACCCTATATCGGGGTGAGAGACTATTTAAGGGCAGAGGAGGAAGTAGGGAGTGCCTGTCTCAATATCTGTTATATGTGCATATGTAGATGCATTGATACATCTGTGGAATTTTTATGATGTGTTACATGTCCTAAGTGAGAAATTTGCTTTTTTTTCTGTAGTTATGATGTAGATGGTTTTAAGATAATTTGAAGTATAACAAAAAGCCATTTTGATGTAAGTATTTCTTAGCTCTTGGGAAATGATTTTTTAAAAGGTTTATACATGCTGTAAGCTTTCTGGTATTAAAATGAACATGTTTAATGTAAGATATAATTTGATGTCTGGCAGCTAGATTAGGCTTTACACAGCAAAGAGTTTGCCCATTTGACAGTATTATTCAGGAACTTAAATATGTTCCCCTTACAATTTCAGATGTCCTTAGTGTTAAAAATTGTTATTAATTAATCTTTTTATAAAAAGGTATTGAAGACACTGTACTGAATGTTGAGATTTCACAGTTTCAGAGGTACAAGGCTACTTGTCAAATTATCATTATGCATTCCTTTCCATGATCTTCACATGAACCACCAGATTGCTTCTTTCTGGTTGCTGAATTTTGAGCTCCACAAACTTGAATGACATAAGGTTGAGTTGACAGTTTGCTTCTGTTGTTGATGTTCCTTCAAGAAATTCTTTAGGCCATCAGCTCAGATCAGCTTGTTTGGAAAAACTTACTGGCTGAGTAGGAAATTTCTGCTTGCAAATACACTCTCAGTCACTACAGTGATTTTTACCTATTTTTTGTGTCTGTAGAAATACCACTCGGACATTACATAAAAGGATTCTTAGCAAGGAATGGAAATATATGTTTTATATAATTTAAAAGCACCAAGAAATGAATACAGAATATCAGAACAAAGTATTTTTGTGCTAAACAAATGTGGCATTATAACTGCTCACAAGATGTGAGAATGCAATTTCATGCGTTATGGATCCTTTGACTGTGATATGAGGTTATGTTTTGGGCATCTTGCACTGAATGTGGTTTCATAAATACTCTCCCCACTTCTATAAGGTAATTTAGCCTTGCTGGTAGCAATATTTTGGATCATTTTGGAATGAAGGAGATAATTGCTACTTGTTGATGGAAAGTGATCTATATGATACACTAACGTCTAGTTCACACCAGAGGAGCTTGATGGCTGTTGTGTTAGTAAAAGCTTTGAAAGACATATCCAGAATATATTTCAGATGTTTAGAGGGAATTTTTGTGCCTAGCAATTTTCTTACATGGAGATACCACCTATAAAGAGATGGCATCTAGCTCAGCTTATAGACAGACAGACACTATTTAGTGTAGTGTATTTTGTGCATGGCAATTTGTAGTTTTTTTTTTAATTGTACATGAGGAATAATACCTTTTTATCATTGATGTCTTTCATTTGTTAATATCCATAGTAGAATGACACGTGTCCTCCCAGTTTGGCTGTAATTTGACCACTCTGAAACATATATGTGGAAACGAAGTGAAACACTTAAGGATCCCCCAAGTAGTTGTTATAAATGAGTGCAATAGGGGTGTTGATTGTCTTTGATTATTTCTAATGAAGGATGTTGTAATAATACAGGCTTTATAGATACATAACAAACTTTCTTTCTTTGTAGCTAACAGGCAGTAGTTATTTCATCAATTACCATCATTAGATTAAAAACTCTTTGTAAGGTGTATTAAGGCATGCCAGCATGTAAGGCTTCATCTTGAAATTCACTTTGGATTTAACCTATACATTCTGGTTACTGATGTAGTGTATAAGAATTGACTTTTTATCAATACAGATAGACCTTCTTTATTACAGCCATGTTTCTGTATATTGCATGAGCTTTATTATATAAAATGACATGGTAAGATAACCCTACAGTATGTGCTTCTGTAATTATGATTTCTTAATATTTATTGCTGTTTTGGCATTTTAAAATAACCTGATCTTTCATAGGATTTAGCTGTTTAATAAAGTCAGAAGAGAAGGTCAGTCATATGTTTCAGTCAATGCAGAATGTTTGTTGGCTTTTCTAAATGAAAATGGATATCTGTTTATCTTTCCTTAAAGGTCAGGGCCTGAACTTTTAGCATATAGATGTAGGGGTTATTGCTGATATTCTAATGCCATTAAGGTTGTATAACAGTCTAGCTTAATAGCTCACACAAATTAAGATAGTGGAAGGCATGACAGTGAGACTGTGTTTGCATGTGTTTTGGTGTAAGCTGATACACAGTAAGTATAAATAAATAAAAACAGTTATTTACAGCTAATATATAGAGAAAATAAGACCACTGATATAACACACAGAGTGTTAGGAAAAAATTTGACCTCATGTACACCAGAGCAATTCCAGAGTGTTTTTTTTTTTTTTAGTTTGGCTGCAAGATTTCAAGCCAATGCAATTGAGAGAAATTTAGTCCAGCACTTATTAAATAATAAATAACCAATTATGCAGCAAATGATTCTGAAGCTTAGTCTTTGAGCACTGAGTAGCTCACAGTGTTTAGCCTGATACTCGCTAAAGCATTGAAAAGACTGCTTTTTAATTGCACACTGTATGACTCAGGTTTCATATGTACTGTTTGTGCCAGTATATATGAAACTAAGTATATACGTACATCATAAGTATATATGAAACTGCTGTACTAAGACCAGCCTGAAGTACTCAGTCTTAAAATTAGCTTAGTTTTATTTGATAGCCCTTTAGTGCTCATTGCATCGAATCATTTCTGTCTATAACTACGTTTTTATCTGGCTAAATATATAATTCTTGAGGTAAAATGTCAAAACTGAGCTCTTGTTTTTTAAGTTGGTCCTAGTTCCACAAAATGTTATACTTTTTTTTGTTTTTCATTGCATGAGGACTTCAGTCCACATCTCCTCGCTTTCAGAGAGCAACTTAGCTAACTGCCATGGGAATTGTGATCATCTCCTCCTTTGTGGCCCAAAGAATTTTTGTCTTCTGCAAAATAGTGTAGCTTAAAGAGAAAGAAATGAGTGATACAGCTGCAGGATACCTTACAGCATGAAAGCTGTAGGAATCACTAAGTGCATCACAGAAAGGATATAGGAGCTGTGTTCAAGTAGATGGCGAGTCCTGAGAGGAAGGAGGCACCCTTGTGCAGTGCAGCAGGGAAAAATAGGTAAATTGTAGATGTGAGGAGGATTACGAGACTTGCTCTTCAGAATTTCTTAATGGATTCCCATTTGGCTTGATGGTTTAGTAATGCTCCATCTTATATATATAGAGCTAAGCTTAAATGCTGCAAGTCCCACCATGTGGCTGGGCATTCAGGGCTGTGGCACAGTAATAGTTAGCCCTGCTGCACCTAAGTTCCCTCCTGTAAGAAGTGAAAACACAAAATATGTGCAGTGGATAGTCGGAAAGTACACTAATTTAAAATTGCATTATATTTGCTATGGAGTAAAGCACATATGTGAATGTTTACCTGTTTTACTTGTGTTTATGTAGCAGAGCATACAAGACAGGACCCTGAACTTGTCTGTATGGTGTATCTAAAGTGTACAGATTTACATGCATTTTTCATCATATTCCCCTGGTTTCCCATACAATTTCTTGAGCCAGACTTCGAATTGACATTTTGAATTTAATTTAAAATTTCTTTTGAAGTGATGTGTTCTCTTAGACTGATTTTAGAATTCCTATTCAGATGCAGTAAGGCTGTTTGTCACTTTTGAAATGAAGCATTCGTAAATTACTGAAGTGACCTTGAGAAATGAGATTCAAGTGGGGAATCAAATAATTTTGGGTATTATTAGCCTCTGAAGAAAAGTAAACTGCATCAGGATTCATCTTCCCATATTTTAGAAACACTTCTGATCACTTTATTAGTAGGCTGTAGCAAGAAGGGAAGAGTATTTCTGTTAGGTTGATAAAAGATCTTTCTGAGAGGTCTGAGCTTTGCTTGGTGAAAAAAAGAATTGTTCCCAATCACTTAACTACATAAAAATGCGTCACTTAGGAAAGTGAGAGTGTGTTCTTTGTCTTTCATAAATAACCTGCACTTGTCCTTTATCTGCACAATCCTTTATTCCCTCTGAGGACTGTTCACCCACATGGATTTTCCATATTTAAATTGTTCTGAAATGTTCTTTGCTTTTCTTGCATAATTACTAACTAATCTGCTGCCCAGTTGTCTGGTTATCAACATTTTCTATTATTTTAGAAGTGAGATGATAATGATGATTATTTAAGGAAGTCGGTACTGAACTACCTGAGAACTCAGCTGCATTCTCTTAATTTAGAGGAGGGAGAAAAGCGTGACTTACTTCTAGTTCTGCTTGCAGTCCTGAAAGGGAAGATAGCTATATGAGATCTATGCTAATGAGTTGACAGTGTAGGTCCTTCAAATATTCCTTATTTGGTCTCTGAACTGATGTCATTTTGAGAGTGACATGAAAGCACTGGAAGCAGTGCAGAGGTGATGCTTAGTTTTTGGTTTACATTCTGGTAGTATTTCTACCCAGCAGCGCATTTTGCTGCTGAGAATTCAGACCTGTAGCTGGTGCTGGATGAAGAGCACACAATTTTTTTGTGCAGACGAGCCTTAGAAAGAAACTTTATGCCAGAGACACTCTTTCCACAATCAAGAAGATAATCCTAGCATTAGTGAGAAATTAAATACTTCTTCACTGGGAGATAGCAGAAAGTCTCGCCACCTTTAGTAAGATTTAATAAGTTTTTTAACATCCTGTCAGTTTGTGATCAGTCTGATCCAAAATAGGATGATGATGTTAATTTTGAATATATGCTAAGTTACATGAAAGTGTGTCTGTCGTCTCCCCTGCCTTAATGGTACTAGAATATTTTTCATCTAAACCAGCAACTGAAACCTCAAATATGTCCCTCTTCTGTTTGTGCAACATAGTTCCTTTACTATCGTAACTGCTTTTTTTATTCACTTAAAACTACTTTGTCTCAGCTCAACTGAGCTCTTGAGGGCAATATGAATTTAGAAGGTGTGTTCAGCATCACAGTAAAAAAAAATGGGGAGCTCTAACTTATTGAGAGAGCTACTGATTTATCAAAGAAGCCTAAAAATTTGAACTACACAAATTAGTGGGTAACTTAAAAATGTTATTGTCAATCAGTGTTAGCTGTTCATTGTCAGAGGTGACAGCTATAGCGGAAGGAAGATGTTTTCTACCCTCTCTCTTTTTAAAAATCTCTAGAAAAGAAGTTGAACATAGCTTAAATAAACTAGACCTTGCAAAGTAAAGCTTCTAGTTTTGAGTAGAATGACTCTTGTGTTTTCAGAAAGATGGAAATTCCTTCTATTTTCTACTCACGTTCTAGTTCAGCCTGTACATGTGTCCAGTTACTCCCATATTGCTAATATAAATCAGAGATATCAGACAAGCCTGCAGTATGTTTGCACAGTTCTCTCATTATTATAATGGAGTTATACACCCTAAGAATTGAAAACATTTTAGCAGCAGGGAGATACTAAGTTCTTATATTCATTTCTATCAACAAGAGAACTGAAATGCATAACGATAACTAAGTCAGTTAAGTGTAGAAAAAGAAAAAAACTAAAATCAATCTAGCCACAGAAGTTGTGTTTATTTTTTGCCTCGGTTGAATGTATCTATTTATTTCCCAGTACTGTGAATTTCTAATTTATATATGATAAGCATAGGAGTTTTTGAAGCTGTATTATACAGCTAAGGGCAGCTAATGCACATGAATAGTAAATTGAGGCAGAAAAAATGCAAAAAGAAAATTACACCCAAAAGCTGCCTCATGCAAAGCTGTACAGAACAGCATAGCAAAACACAGAAGAGTTGAGGCCCCTTCTTTCCACAGAAGCAAGTAATTAGAATTTTCTTCTGTTAATATCTTGGCTCTGTGTTGGATTTGTGGCGTTCCACGGGCTTTGGTAAAGGCTTTCTGGAGATTTGACAGCAGAAAATGCCACAGTCCATATTTATATCCTGTGTGCATTTGTAATGTGAACATTTCAACTTCTGTTTTTTAACGTGGGGGTCTGAAGTGTGTGAACCAGACATCTTTAATGATGCCGTAATCAGGCTATGGGGATTAAGTTTATTAATAATGAAATACTGTCCTGGGTGTGCAGTCATGTTCTGATATTGCTTTAGAAATTTTAGGAGACAAAACTTGTACCCAAAAAGCAGTATTCAATGCAAATTCTAAAAAGAAAAAAAAATAAATTACATATAAAGCTGAGATATGACTTAAAAAAGCAACTTACATAGATCATCTTTACATTTTGCAAGGAACTAAAAAGCTCTATGAACATTTGAAGCATCACTAAAATTGTGAGGTCTCTAAAGTAAAATATGGATGTTATGAGATCTGATATTTTTTTCATCTCTGTACAATAGCACTGATAAATTTTATATCAACCTGAAAATGGATAAAGACTTTCAAATTCAAATGTGCTTTTCAGCTATCTTGAATGCTGCAGAAGGAAGGGAGGTTGTCTTACAATAGTTAGCCTGGAGGATTTGATCCAAATTTCCTGAACAATACAAGCTGCCTGCACATGCTGTATATTTGTGATGATTTACATACGTTTAAAATGCAGATTTTGTAAGGTTATGTCATCCCCAACCCTGTCACCTGTATCAGTTTACTTCTTAATATGATTACCATCTTGATAACACAGTATATTGTACTTAATTTTGACCAAATGTAATTGCGCAGATTTTTGGAAATCTGTATGCAGACTACTGATGACTGTATTGGACTCCCGATTCCTTTTCGCATGCGACTTTTAATCTCCTCAGTAAAAAAAATAGACATAGCGTGGACATGGAGAACAGTAAGACAGAAACTAATTCATCTTGTAGTGGGTTGACCCTGACTGGACACCAGGTGCCCACCAAAGCTACTCTGTCACTCCCCTCCATGGTTAGACAGGGGAAAGAAAATATAATTAAAAGCTTATGGGTCAAGATAACAACAGGGAGAGATCACCCTGTTCTTGTCATGAATAGACTGAACTTGGGAAAAATTATTTAATTTTTTACCAATCAATTCAGACTGGGGTAATGACAATTAAAACCAAATCTCAGAACACCTTTCCCCCACCCCTCCCTTTCTGGGCTCATCTTTTCTCCCAAATTCTCTACTTCCTACTCCCCCTCTCCAGGAGCATAGGGTGATGGGGAATGGGGATTGCAATTAGTTTATCACATATTGTCTTTGCCACTCTTTCCTCCTCAGGGGAGGATTACTCACACCCTTACCCTGCTCCAGGCTGGGGTCCCTTCCATGGATGCAATCCTTCAGGAACAGACTGCTACAGTTTGTGTTCCCCATAGAGTCACAGTTCCTGCCACCAAACCTGCTCCAGTGCAGGCTCCTCTCTCCATGGGGCCACAGGTCCTGTCGGAAGCCTGCTCCTGTGCACTTCCCACAGAGTCACAGCCTCCTTTGGGCATCCCCCAGCTCCAGTGTGAGGTCCTCCATGAGCTGCAGGTGGAAATCTCTGTTCTACCATGGACTTCCAATAGGCTGCAGGGGCACAGCCTGCCTCTCCATGGGTTGCACCACAAGGGAACTTCTGCTCTGATGCCTGGAGCACCTCTTTTGCATCTTCCTTCACTGACCTTGGGATTTGCAGAGCTGCTGTTTCACACATTCTCACTCCTCTGGCTACTATTTCATGGCAGTTATTTCCCTACTTTCTTAAATACGCTATCCCAGAAGCACTATCACCATCACTGACGGGCTTGGTCCTTGATGAGTAGCAGGTCCAGCTAGCATGGGCTCTATCAGATGTGGGCGAAGCTTCTCACAGAAGCCATCTCTGTAACCCAATAAGATCCTCAAATGATTCTGTAGTTGTGTATTTTTCACATAGGTTGTTTTCAGCTTTCCAGGGCTCATAGCTGAGGATTGTTGCATAAAAGCTCGGCTTCTGTTTGTCCCTGTGATTTTATACAAAGGGTTATGTTGTGCAACTTTTAGGGACCTTATCTGATATTGCGGAGTCTTAACTGCAAGTTGCCTTAGTAGATCGGATTAAACGTAGGTTGGACATGCATATGCCTAGCTAGTGAGTTTGAACTGTTGACATATGATGTCTACATGAGATGTTTCATGTTGAACTTGTAGATGCTGACACTGTCAGTGATGTTGTCCACTGAATGGCTGTCTCGTTTCATCTTAAGGTCCTTTCCGACCCTAACTCTTCTGTGATTCTATGATTCATGCTAGATTGTGTCCTACACAATACACCTAACATGGAGTGCTGGGGGGATGGTTTTTCAGTGTTGAGTTTCAGAGGTTGTTGATAACCCTGGACAGATAACATTAAAAAGAGGATCACAAATGAGCTTTCTGCATAGTAGGAAAGGCTTGTTTGTCCTCTCACTTGTGCATCCCAGAGTTGGTAGGGTCCTAAGGTACACTTTAGTAATGAGTTGTGGACCTAATTCCTCTGATCCCTTCTCTGTATTTCTCCAAGTCATCTTAAATGTCTCTGTTTTGCCCCAGTCAGTCTTAGCCAAGCATAGTCGGTCACCTGGATGCACAGCAGTACCTCAGAAGTAGCAGCCTGGCTCTGCTCCCTGTGTGGCAGGATGGGGGGTGGAGCACAATGAGAGCCAGGGTGAAGCCCCAGGAAGAGGAGCTGCTGACAGAAAACTGCCTGAGGTCTCTTGAAGCAAGAGGAATTAGACCATTGATCTCTGGTTTTGTCACCTGTCCATGATGCCCATAACTGAGCCAGCAAAGCCCCATTTCCAGAAGTATTGGCCAACTGACATTACTGAAGGGAATGCAAGAGAAAGAAAGGATCACTGATGAGATCCAGATTGACAATGGGGAAGACAGTGATAGTATAACAGATATGCTTTGTTCTGATTCCTTGTCACTCAGCTCATCTGAAATAGAAAGTTGGAAATATCGCAATGACTTGAAAATCGTCAGAACAGCAAGTTACAAGGAGGGCCTGCTGAGCCACCTGTGCCAAGACTCAGTGCTTCAGCTATAGCATTCCTATATATGCCTTTTTTCTCTTTTTTTGATGCACAGTAATTCTTACATCTCATATCTGTGTTTTCATGGATTGTGTCAGTGAGGTATACATACATTCTGCTGGATAAAAATTATAATGTGCATTTAATGGGTAATATTCTACATTCTTTATGCAGGTACAGAAGGTTTGGGCTTTAGCATTACTTCAAGAGATGTCCCAATTGGTGGGTCTGCTCCAATATATGTGAAAAACATCCTTCCGAGAGGTGCAGCTATTCAAGATGGGAGACTAAAAGCTGGAGACCGATTAATTGAGGTGATGAAGTATTACATGGTGTTTGTCTGTGTTTTGGCATGAGCCCTTTTACTAGTTCACTTCCAAAGTCTTTTAGTAGTTTATAGTTTAGGAAAAAGTTTCTTCTATTTTTCCTTATTCTGGCTTTGGGTTTGTTGTTTTTTTTTTCAGCTTTGGTTTTCTGGTTTTCTTTTTTTTTTTTTTTTTGGTAAGAGATCAAGGGTTGAGCATTTTCAGTACATAACAGAACTGGACACAGACATACAATGAAAATTATGAGTTTACCTGTTCATATGTGAGTAGAGTTTCATAGACTTGCATTGCTGTTTAGGAATAAGTTGAAGCAAAGTGATTGTTACCTCATAAATAGCATTAAATAAGGACAGAGTGACAGTTCAGAAATTTTGAAGGTGTTGGCAAGTATGGAAAGCTATACCCTGGATAGTTAAGTGAATAAACTGGAAGGGACAATATAAGAGGAGGGTAGTACTACAGAGAATCAAGGCCACCTCCCTTCTGAAGGGAGGATGTCCTCAAGGGAATGAAATTTCTCTTAGATACAAGCACAGCAGCAATCTTCCTGCAAATCTAGCTGGAGTGATGCAAGATGTTACCACTGAAAGCTCTTCATTAACCAGACTAAGCCAAATGACACTGGAGGTACAGCTGATACTGCAACTGCCTCTCAGTGCCTTAACTTCACTTTAATGCAAAATTGGCAAAGTCAGCATGAATTGTTGCTGGAGGATGGTCCCCTGTAATATCTGTAATTGAAGGTAACCCAGATGACTTGGGCAGAAGGGGGGCTGAGAAGCATTTAAGATGACAATTGTGTCATCTCAACTATGTAAGCTGTGATGTCATATGAGAGGAATAAAAAAGATGGTTTGCTGACTTCTGATTGTCATGCTTCTTTGCTTAACACTATTTGTTAATTTGCCTTGCATTTCCAGAATGTTTCTGAATAGGTAGGCTTGAGAATACTCTATCTTTCTTTGGCTTCTCACTTGATCAAGTTAGCTCATACAGCAGAAATTTACCTGTGTATCTATACCTTTCTGTCCTGATAAGTGATACGTGGAGGCCCAGGGATTGGACTGCTGAAAAAAAAGGCAAACCAAAGAGTAACTACCCCAAAGTTATTTGGGGAAAAAATGTATTTTCTACTTTTTACAAAATTTGTGGTACATGATATGTTTGTAATACTCATATAACACTTGAAAACAGGACCATTTTTAGAACATACATTATTTGCCAAAGGACTTTTATACAGAAATTCTCGTAAAAAATACTGGTAGGTGAAATTAGTTGCCTTTAGTGTATACCAGAGTATGCTGTTGCTCCTAAAAAGGAGGGAAATATACCTCTTGCTTGTATTTGTGTTGGTATATGAAGAATATGCATTTAGTTCTATTAAGTGGAAGCTGTACTGGCTATAAGCAGATTACTTCAGTGAAGTTTGTTTAATACTATCCAATATGATTCACCTGACTTTTTGGTATGAATTTCTACTGTTTTTCCATTGTCACAGGTAAATGGAGTTGATTTAACAGGCAAAACTCAAGAAGAAGTTGTGTCTTTGCTGCGAAGCACCAAGATGGGAGGAACTGTCGGCCTTCTGATTTTTCGACAGGAAGAAACATTCCATCCAAGGGAACTGGTGCGTAAAATAGAGACCAGCTAAGAGATTTAGATGAGAATAAGCAAATGATTTGATCTTGTCGCCTGCTAGTATGTGCCTCGCCATGCACTGAATATAGGAGAAAGAAAAAAAAGATATTTTGCTTTATTTAGAACATTTTACATGAATGTTTCTTATTCTCTTAAAGATCTGCTAATGGAATTAGCAGATAATGTTGATAACGTGTAGGTGAGACTTTTATTTTGAGTGAAAATGTTTATTATAGAAAAAGCTATAGGATGAACTTTGGATGCATGCAGACAAGTAGATTATTTCATATCTTTCATGCAGACAAATCTATGTTTGAAGTCCTACCATTTGTCCAACTGCTCACAAAATGATTTTAGAACATATAATGTTATGCCAAAACAGGATATGTAAATACTTTTCTATCTAAAACTAGAATATATAAGAAATAATACCCTTTTTTGAATATAAATACAATCTCTGTGGAATGGAAAACCTGCAGTTATTAATTTAGCAGGGCAATTCAGAAAATGTTTCTGAGAAATTCACATGAAATGGAAATAAAATGATATTTCACGCTGTACTTGCTCCACTTGCATAGCGTATACAGATATTTCTGTGATAATTATTCAAGATAATTTCTGTTATGAAAAGGTAGACTGTGAATGTAGCAGTCTTACTTTGTTCTGTATTAAATTAAACTGAAGTTATTTATTATTTGTATTATCATAACTATTCATATAGCTCTAAAAATAACTTATTTGGCTGCATTATCCTAAGATAGACAAATATAAGTGACAAATATAAGTATGATGAATTGATTGCTTCATTTTTCTGTTGGAATTATGTTATTCTGAATGCAAAGGGAATGAATTTTCCTTTGGCTATTTCGTGACATTCAACATTAGCCTTTTCCTTTTCAAAACTACAGTTAAACCTAGGAAATCAAAGTGTTGGGCAAGGTTGCAAATGAAACACTTCTACTTTAATAGCCTTGGAACATGCCTTAAGGTACTGAAGGGAAAGTTGTCATCAAATGAAGAGAAATGAACAGTTTGAAATTATATTATGCCCTACCTTATTACTGGAATTGGGAAAGCAACTGGTTTATAAGTTCCTATGATGTAACTTTCATGGTATTGCTATCTTACATAAAGGTGAATGAAAGTGCTTTTAAAGTTTTCTAAATAAACTTAGAAGCAACAAAATGTCTTAATTTTTGTGTATATTATTTCTGTAGCAATATGAAGAAGTTATGATCCATAATTAAGCATGATATTTTAAATAATTGTAAAGATATGCTGTGAGTAATGGAGAGGTTTAATAATAATACTGCATGTAGTTTTAAAACTAACAGCAAATCAGCTCCTTAAATGGATTCAACCTCAATAGCCTCCCTGCTGCTTCTGCTATCTTCAGGTTCACCCTGCCTTGGAAAAGTGGCAGTAGCTTCTTGTGGAGGAGATGCTAAGACAGGACTAGCAATGTGGAGTGGGTCCAGAAAAGGGCAAAGGAGCTAGTGAAGAGCCTGGAGCACAAATGTGATGAGGAGCATCTGAGGGAACTAGGGCTGTTTAGTCTGGAGAAGAGATGGCTCAGGGGAGACTTTATCACTCTAAACAACAACCTGAAAGAGGATGGAGTAAAGATGTGGCTGGTCTCCCAAGTAACAAGTGATAAGACAAGGGGTCACCCTTGCATCAAGATGCACCAGGGGAGATTTAGATTGGATATTAAGACAAATTGTTTCACAGAGGGTGCTCAGGCATTGGAACAGACTGCTGAGGGCAGTGGTGGAATCACCGTCCCTGGAAGTGTTCAAAACTATGTAGATGAGCCCCTTAGAGATGTGATTTAGTGGTGGACTGTGCAGTCCTGGGTAAAGATTTGACTTGATGATCTTAAAGGTCTTTTCCAACCTACTTGATTCTATGATTCTATTTTGGCAACACCAGCATAGGGAAGCCAGATCTCATCATGACTTTGTTAGATAGGTGGTGGGCTTACTATGTAGTCAGTGATCATATGTGAATGTTCCTGTAGCTCCAGTTGAAAAAATGATATTGTGAGGATCTGGCAGTACATGTATGTGATCCTCTGATGCATAAGGATTTGTTTGTTTGCATTTTGGCATGAAGAAGCATTAGGTGTGTTCTGCTGACAGCTGTCAAAGAGCAGGAGCAGAGTTGCTGAGGAAGGTGTTGAACTAATACTCATCATAAGGGCTGTTCGATCTTCTCTGGTAAGAAATAATCCTAAAAGGAAAGAAAAACACTTTTCAACCAGCTCCTCTCATCACGTTCTATTAGATTTATGTAACAAACAAACAAACAAACAAGTTAGTGTTGAAGGAGGGAGGGAAATTATCTGAAATCATGTCAGTTCATCATTTTCATGCTCAAGACTTCTTTAGCCACTTAAGAACCATTTGTCTTTACATTCTTACCCTATTTCTGTCATATTTTCTACATTTGTGTGCTTTAAATATTAAATGAATGAGATGTGTCTAAGAAACCGTATGCAGAAAATCACGTTATTTATTATCCATCTCATAAAGGACAAGACTTGCTGTTGCTTGCTGAGAAGCACTCAGTATTAAAACCATTTTATATTTGCCAACATTTGTACAGATAGATAGTAATCCCAATAAAAGAGGTGTTTAGATTTTATGTTTTGGGTTATGGCTTGTTGAATGGCTTTTGAAAAGTTATTTATCCTTGTATTTCTTTATAAATAAAACAATGACAGTAAACTTTCAGGAGAGTTGTGAAGTTTAATGTCCTTGTAAATGTTTCCACTCTTGTCTGGAAGTAACCTACAAAATTGCCTAATTGTGTCTAAAACATACTGGAATGTTAAGCTGAGCCTGTTTAGGTCAGTATAGGATCTTTGTAGCTTGTGTGGTCAGGTTAAGGGGCGTGTGTGTGATGGAGAACCATCATCCAGGAGATCATGGTGAAAGTGAGTAAAATGTGGAAGCAGGAAATAAAATGAAATTGACAGGAGTCAACTTTTCTCACTAGTGAGATCTCCAGAATACAAAGTATTTAATTGCTTCTGGATTTACCTAATGCTAGATATATATATATATAAAATATATTAGGGCTTGTCCACATCAGTGTAAGGCAGATTGCATATGACAAATCTTTCCTCCCTGCCCCCCCTGCTTTGTGAAGGGGATGAAGTAGAGCTTATTAGGTAGAGCTCCTGTAATGCGGTAGTTACTTCACGTATCTGAACATAACTTGCTGTGAAGGATTTTCTTAGAGCATGCTACTGACTGTGTGAATCCACTGAAGGATTGACTTGGGTTATTTAGCTTTTGAGCTGCATTCTCAATATCAGCAGAGACTATCTGGCAGAGTTTTGTCTCTAGTACACTAAAAGTTAATATGCCCATTTGTACGTGTAGGTCCTTTATATGTGACTGGTAGTTAGCTCCTCATGATTTTATTCTTGCTGGTTGTTGGCATCAAGTTAAAGATAGCTGGGTGCTCTTGTTACTCCTTTGCCACTACATTTTTGGGCTTAATCATTTGAATCTCTGTAAAAATCTGCAATACAGCCCAAAGCAAAAGAGTCCAGTGAACCCTAGCATTTTAATTTGGCCCAGCTGAATGGAAAGAAATAGCTGGTTAGCACTTAAGTGCTCATCCAACCAGCAGCAAAGTGGATCCTGGGTGCTTAAACTGTCTTTGATATGTGTGGATGGGGGCTGGGAAGAGCAATAGTTCCTTATGTGTGTTTCCAAAACTAGTTGGGGGATGAAGAAAGGTTTTCCAATTATTTAGGTTTGGCTTATATGCCCTAAGACACAGGTGGGGAATACAAGGTTGAGGAGGATCCCTTCTGTGCTGGGCTGAAGGCACACTTCTGACCTGGGGTATCCTGTGCTATAGGTCTGGATACACTCAAAAGGGTAATCCTTGTCAAAAATGACAATGTATGCTTTAAAAAATAGATACTTGTTTAAAATATTTGGTAGGATTCATCTGGATTGCTGAGGTCATTCTCTCAAAGCAGAAGGGAAAGGCCAAGGGAGAACATCCCTGAAGGAGAGTGTTCCACCAGTCAGAAAATGGTAAAAGCCACTGTGATTCTTCCTTGGCCAGATAGCCACTTGCCTTATAGCCAGATAAAGTCAGGTGCACTGGTCTAAGGTTATTTTGTTCACCTCTTATGTGCTGCTTGTTTAGATAAATTTGAATCAGAGGTGTGACAAACTCTTCATTTTGCTGTTACTACTTCAGATCAGAATTGGAGCCTTTGTTTATCCCCCTGCTGATAGATAGTATATGTTGTATGTAGTCGTGTTCTTATTTTTTTTTTTTACTTCCTTTAGAATGCAGAACAAAGCCAGTCACATATTCCAAAGGAAACGGTAAGAGCTTTGTCTTTTCCATACTGGAAGACTCCCAAATGTTTTAAAATTGATATGGCACTTCTCCATCAAAGTTTCACAGATCCTCCTTTCACCGTATATACTGTAGATGGCCCTCTCTAGCTTTACATTTTAAATGTGATTTTTGATGTAATTTCAAATACTGTTTTAATATTATATACAATTCAGTTATAATGTATGTTCAAGTGTTATTTGAAATTACATCTTTTATACACAGCTAAAGGCCTAAAGTTGGAATGATAAGAGTAGACTGTTAGCTTGGGTTACTTCTCAAAACTAATTGTTTAAATGATATGACTGAAACCTGAGATACAAACACAGAAATTAAGTGTTTTAAGTCAATTGTATCCTTATAGCAAACCACTATTTGTAAGTTATTTCTAAGAAACTATAGGGAAGTAGTATCAAATTTAACCCTTTGAATGCTGTAGCAGGTTTGTATGGGATGTGTCAGTGAGGCTGTATATTGGGGTCGTATATTGTTTCTATACCTTGTTTTAGTCAGTGGGATAGGATTAGTCTTAATGCATATTGTACTGATATATGTAAAAATTTTTCTAAAATGAAAAGTTTATTTTATGAAATATTAACAAAGGATATAACAATATTACCTTGAAGTTATACTGTGTCTTAGTTAAAAACATACTTCAAGAAGCTCCATTACATTAGGTTCCTAGATCAAGTCATATAATTAAGAAATTTTTGAGGATTTGTGCTAGGATTTGGACTTAGGGTGCTGAAAAACAGAAAAAGCTTGTCTAGGTGGTTCAAAATGTGTTAGCAGCATTGGCGAGATGGTGTCTAGGGTAAAGAGGAAGTCAAGACTAGATAAAGACATGTAACAGCCATTTCAGTGAGATACTCTAGTACATTGGTTGATACTATTACTTTTTCAGGGCAATAGAATGTAACTGTGAAAATGGGTGTTTGAGTTGAATGTAACATTCTTCACTTGTATCCTTCTGGCTTTTGATGCCCTTCTAGTCTAAAAGGTATCTGTATAAGGGCTCTGCAGAATTGGGGATGTATCATTGTTTCAGGCATGCCTCAGAGTATCTTTCTAGTACATCTCATTACAGTATGTATGGTTTTATTTTCATAGTTTCTTAGCACCTACTGCTGATATGTAAGGAGATCAAAGATCAAAGCCTAGGACAATATTTCTGCCTGTAATTGAATACGGTTGAGAAAAATTTGTGGGTGCAACTTTATAAAAGTGTCCTGGGTTTAGGAGGCGAAATTCTGCACCACAACCTCATTAAGATTAGGAAGATTTCCTACAAAGTGATTATATAATCACTTGCTCATGTATTACAAAGTTAATGTTTTGTAGTAAATTCCATTGTCTCTATCATTTCTGGGACCAGCACCCTGTCTTCATCTAAGGAAAAGACCAGAGAAATGCAGGTATCTCTCATTTGTTCTCTATAGATGCGAAATAAAAATGGCTTGTTAGTCAGGAGCTCATGCAAGAAGGACAGGGAGAATATGAACAGCTAGGGATTTCTAAACCAACAACCAGAAAGTCCTAGCAAGCCTTGGAAATAAGGAGGTGAATTGGGAAACATGTGGAAGCATATTTGATAAGTGAGGGAATGAAGCTAGAAAGCTGATTAATACTAAAATGGGTTTTTGCATAATATCTTGGGGTTTTCATTCACTATGGGGGGGATTTTTTTTGTCATTTATTTGAAGGCTTAGAGCAACAGTGATGAATAGTAGGAGCAAATTTGCCTACTACTGGATAGGAACAAAAAGTGAACTAAATGTGAAAGGTATCAGTGGGTATTTATGATGCACAATGCTTTTGCACTTACCTCCCTTCTTCCAATCTACTTTGCTTATGATAAGTGTGATTCTGCAGTTCCACAGAACTAATTTTCCTCAGCTGCACATTAATAATACAGTCACATACTGGGGTTATTTTATAATTATTGAAAGTATTTTTCATTGCTTTCCTTTATTCTCCTTGGTTCTGCTCAATCCTGTTTATTCCTCCTCTGTCTATTTTTCAGGTCTTTGAGATTTCTAATCTTGCAATTTCTATTTCTGTGCCTGCTCTGATCTTTGTGCTGTTAGTTGTGAGGTTTTAGTCTCCCAGTGTCAAGGACTTGATAGTAGAAAGCAAAGCAAAGAAGTAACAAAAGGACCCCATGATGAAAGCAGCAAAGCTGGAGAAATGAGAGAGAGTTGAAGAGCAGGTTTATTTTTAATTTCAAGGCAAAATGGTTGTATTTTTTGTTGTTAGATTTGTTGTGTTTTTTTTTTTTTGTTGTTGTTATGACTTTATAGCAAAATGGAAGAAAAATTCACCTTTGAAATTAAAAAATAATAAAAAAAATCTTAAAAGTGTAAAGCCTAAAACAAAATTTATATGTAGACCCTGAAATAAAAAGTGTAATGTATCAACACATTATTACTCCTCAGGAATTACATTCATGTAATTGTTATTTTGAAATGGTTTACACTGATACTCAATTTGGATGCAGTCGTTAGAATGTTCACAGATGTCATAAAAGAAAACCTTGAAAATCAGGGTTTTTTTTTAATTTATCTGTCGCCTGAAATCCTTGAGAGAGTTATTTCTTACTATGCATATAGGAAAGCATATGACTTCATATTTTGCACTCTATCACAGAATACAGATTCTAATATTCTCATTCTTCAACTTCCATATGAGGAGTTTCTGTAATTTGCTAAGCTCACAGAATTTAAGCTTTGCTCTCCAGTTACCCATAAGAAATGGAAATTGCTAATGCAACTTCAGCTTCTATCCGGTAACTGTGCCCTAGTGAAAACAGTACTGCTGGTTTTACCTTCTGTTTTGCTGATGAATGGAAGATGAGCTCTGTTTAGACCTGGAGCAAGGAAATCTTTGTATCTTGAGTGAAAACTGTTTCACCCAGTCACAAGTTTGTGCCATTTATATGGCTGATGACAACATTGAACAGATGCACCTATTTCTAAACATGGTGATTATTTTTAATGTAGAAGATTGACCGTAATATGAAAACTAGTAATTTATCATTATTACATTTCTGTTTCTAAGCATAATTATCTTAATCTCGTTACAGAGCATTGAAATGAACTGTTAATTATGCTATGTAAAACATCTGCCAATTAATTTTTCCTCATACTCTTTGAAAGTCAATAGCGTTTCAATAATATTTAGCTTTTACAATTGTCATTCACTGTTTTTTTTTCTGAATTCAGAACCAGCAAGCTAACTTTCATGTAAGCATAATGCTAGAAAAATAATAATTATCATAAAAGTAAGTATTTTCCAGGGAGTTTTGTCTATAGGTAAACAGAGATTCAAAGTTAGGATTGAGGGTTTTATTGCATGATTATTGCATTCAGCAGCATGGAAAAACTTCAGTTTTCTGTTCTCATTTGTTTTCCTGTCAAATTGCTATAAGTGAGCAGAATGTTATGAATTTTAGCGAGTGCAGGATTCGTAACAGTGACATAACAAGAGCTGTTGGTGTGTTGGAACAATATCTAAATGTTTAACAGCCCTGAAAGAAATTGAAAATGGGATTGCTTATTATTTTCACCTGAACTCGAATATCTGATTCTCCTGTTATTACCTAAATTTCATTTTGATCACTGTATTTTCAGTTCCAATTGCTGGTTTTGCCATAGACTTTTCTGTGTGATTCTGAGTAAATTAGCTAGCTAAACTTTTTGTGCAAGAATTCATCACCTACAGGAATGGGGTGATGCCACTGTGAACTAACGCATAATTATTTTTATACATTTTTACTTTGCAACTATTCATGTTATATGAGAGGTATACCAGCAAATTCCCACAAAGATGTAATTTATATTGATTAATAGGTGGAAAATTCTTGGAGCTTACTTTTAGGGAAAAAAGCGCTGTCAGTGTTGAGCTTTAAGATGGTAGTGTTCTGAGTGCATGTGTATTTCTTATTTTTGGAGAAAAGTTGTTTGTATTACTTCAAGCTATGAAGTCACTAGGTAGATATCCACAAGGCTTTTTCAAAAGCCATAAATTGAGTTCCCACCACTTTGTATTTAGCACTGACATAGAATTTCAGCTTTCATATCTGATCTGTATCATTCAGTTGATGCAACTCCTCACAGAACCTCGTTTAGAGTACAGTTTAGAGCATCAACTTCCATCGCTGTAATAGGTGATCCAGATGTCTAAAAATTGAGCCCAGATCATGCATTGACTAATATCAGCCTACATCAACAGCAATGCTGATATCATCACATACGGAATGATTTTATCAAGAGAGGAGAGGTTTGATGATTAAGATGATGCTGCTATTTCCTCCATGGCATTTAGGAATACTGCAAATATCTGGTGCCAATTGTTTTTATACCCTTTTGTCTTCCAGTGGTGTGAGGCACAAGGGAGATTGCAGTGTTTTAAAAGCCTTTTTTTTTTTTTAGCACTGTTTTGAGCGGTTTCAGATCATTTTTTTTAATAAAGTTGTGACATAAGAAACAGATCTCTGGCCATATGAAAAAAGGAGTTAGTGAATGTGTGACATTCTGCAGGATATTGTTTTGTTTACAGTCTTTTATCTTAGGAGGTACTCTAATACTGAATAGTATGTTCTGGGGCATTAATGAGTAGAGCTGAGAGATTAATGTCTGGTTAATAATTAATGCAACAGTTGAGTGACTGTGTATATGAATGCTCTTTGAGTAGTCTGAATGTCCTGGAATATTCAGTGATAATCCTCATAAACTTGTGTAACATTGTGTCTGGGACTGACCCTCAGACTCATAGTTTTGACTCCTGTGTCTGCAGTTTATTTATCCATGCTGCAGTGTGATAGGCTCAAACTGGCTCCATGCACCGCTGTATGTCAACTTCAGCTGTTTCCCAAACCTTGTGTTGATACCCCTTGCTAGGCAAGTGCTGGTTTCATGGAAGGCTATGTATATGTTTCTCCACTGAGGTTCTGTAACAGGGTTGCCTCAGTGCCACCGCTGCAGGTTCATCCTGAAGCCACACTGGTGTGCACATTAATATTCACCATTATTACGTTATTTCCTACATACCAGCCTTATGTTATTTTGGATAATAATAGTTGACTGTGTGGGGCATTTACAGTTGAAATAGCAGATACAGGGTGTGAGACTGAAAGCGGCTGCCAGGTTCCTTTAGTAGGATATCTGCTATCACAGGCAATAGGTTCATATCAGGTTCTTTCAAACACTTGTCTGACTTCAGGTGAGGGGAAAGTTCACACTATTGCTTGAAATTCTTATTTAAACCTCTGAAAACTCATTGGTTCTGTGCAAAGCTTCTTTTACTGTACTACTGGTGTTAGACTCCTGGTGTTGATTCTTCCTTGTTATAAAACCAGTGAGATGAAGTGGTTTGCCATGGTTGCCTGAAAGTCTACAGCAGAAGTAGGAGTGAGACACAGGTCAGTCCCACTACCCCATAGGGTCCCTACCTCATGCAGAATGTGTTTCTTGCCATGGACTTCTACAAAGGCATTATTTCCCTTTCAACCTTATTTTTCTGTCTAGCTTTCCAAACACTCTCTGTTTCTTTAGTCTTTCAGGTCTTGTATATCCAATAGGCTAGTGAGAGAAGTATAAAGATTTTTGTGGAGCTGTGTCAGCAGTGTGTTGGGCATTGAAGTTTTCTTTAAACAAAGGATAGTGCAGGGAGCTGTAGCTTTATAGGCTTCTTTGGCAGAACAGACACCTGCTGTGTATCTAATCCCTTGGTTTTCACATCTCTAGGATAAGCACCTTGTAAAGAAATGGGGTTAGCATTACAATTACATATTTGTTTCTGAACATACAGTAGGAGCACAGAGTTTGAGTGGGGGCAACAGTTTGGAACAGAGTATGTTGGCCTGAATAAAGTACAGTCATTATGGTGACAGCAACAAACTAGTCCCTGTGTAAAATTTTGAGATGCATAACCAACAAAATATTCTTAGTGGTCTGATCAGTTGATTTGAAATGTAGAATCTCAACTTCTTATAAGAGATCAGAGTGTTAGCATTAGAGAGAATAATGTTAGCATAGAGAAGCAATGGCCTTCTTATAAATAACAGCCTTGTGGATATACTTAAATATGGGCTTTTGCAAAGCTTTGATTTTCATACTAAATGAAAATCACATGATAGAATTTTTGTGCTTTGGAAAACACTTTTTTTCCTAACTCATTTTTTAATCCATCAAAAAAACAGTAAAGACATTTTTGAGTGCTTTTTGATATAAAATTAAATCTTTAAAATGGACATAACTGGAAATGTAATGGTCCTCTTTTGTGGTATTTTCATGAGCTAGCATTTCTGCTTATAAACACATACCAAATTTAATCCACATATAACATGCAAAAAATATTTCCTTGATGGGATTAAGATTAAAGCAGACCACATTTCCCATAAAAATCTCAGGATTCAGATGTAGTTTTTGATATTTAACAGCTGTTATTTGATTTGAATGAGTGCACTCTTTGCCAGATGTGACATATTAACTTAGCTAATATGAATAATGAGTCCCAGTGTATACGTGCAAATAAGTTTCATTATTATTTATCTAACATATGGGAGATATTAAAATATTTAACCTAGGAAGACTTAGGAAAAGAAAGCAAGCATAAGAATTTTAGTTGGTTAGTTGGCTTAAGCCGTATATCATTTTATAACTAGGTAAATAGACACTTTATGCCCTTATAACCGGTGATACAACATATGGTTGATTTAAACAACAACAACAAAAAGAGATAAAAAGCCATGTTGCATTTCAGGAGTAAACTGGGTTGGAGTATGCATGTCACCATTGGATCAATAGACGTGTTTTTCTCTGCTGGAGGTCCAGATTTAAATCTTATTGAGCTGCTGTAGTTGTATTTATCTTTAATGCCTACCCATAGCAGTATGCACCATCTCTCAGTTTTTCTTCCTGAGGAGAGACCTCAAATGAAGTTAGAGAGGCCACCTGCATTGCTCTGTTTTCCATGCCTCCAGCAGTAATACATCTACATTTTTTTTAAGTACCAAATGTCACCCCCCATGAAACAGTTGTTGGCCAAGGAAGCTGGTTTTGTTCCTTAGAGCTGTTTGATTTACGTGTTTGACATTTGTGTATGTGAGTCATCATCTCAGTTTCAAAGGTGGTCTGCTATGACAGCAATGTCAACCCACCTAACTTGAAGGACAAAGCAGCTTGAGTCATCTCTGACATCAAGAGTGTCTGTGCAGTAGCTAAGTGAAATCTCCTCTCGCATATATCATGTGTGTTTTAAAATAAGGTTATCATTTTGTCATGATAATACCAAGACAAATTTGGCTTCCCAATATATAGGAGTTTGATTTCTTAGTATCATGGGTACCTGGTGAGAAAGAAGAAAGTAGTGAATGCTGTGTTAAAATCTTCTAAAGAATGAAAGCATAATGGAAAAGGCTGCCATGTAAGTTTGGAATTCCCCATTACTGGAACCAAATGACTAAAGAAATTTTGCAGTTTCCAGTCTTTTTACTTTATAGCCGATTCTTCCTAGAGCTGGTGAGCTTTTAAGCCCCTGGGACTTCAAGCTCATCTTTCACGAACTTGAGATTTTAGATGCGGAGAAATTCAAGAGAGGACACATTATGGGGCAAAAGGTTGATAGGCTAGCAAAATAATAAACAGAGGCTAACATGCTTAGGGCTGTGATGTTAAAAGGCTGGACATAACAGGATTTGGGGGCAAGTAAAGTGAATAGTATAGATGGGATCATTTGAAACAGGGTTTGTTTTATAGCTGTATGATTTGTCACATGAATTTCATTATGTAATGTAGGAGGGTGTGTTTGTATATGTACAAGAATATACATGTGCAAAAGAGCTCTAGAAATGTTTTCATGTAGAAGTTTTCATATACATAGCTTAGAAGTATAGGTTGCCCTTTAAGAGAGGAGATAGAGAGCTTTATCAGTTGTTCCTGTGAAACAAAGTAGAAGTGCGTTGGACTTTTGCTGAAAGTCCCATGATTAATTTATTTCTTTTCTCTATACACAATCACAAAGTAACTTGTAGACAAGTTTCAGTGACTTAATAGCTTCCGAGAAGACAGCATGTCTAAGCTTGCCAGAGAATGAACTTCACTTGAGAGAATGCAGCCAGATTTGTAGCTGCAGCAAGCCACTTGGGAAACTTGTCCCAGCTTGATTGAAAATTATTTCCCCCATGAGCTAGGCAGAGATTTTTCTTTTCTGTTAGGTTTCTTTCTTCACCCATCTCAATCTGCTTACTCTCCAGCTGAAGCCTGATGAGATTTTATAAAGGGAAGTCCCAAGCAAGAAATTTCTTCATAGTATTTAAAGCATAGAAGGATAAGGAAGAGATGCTCTTATCAATATAATGAGATAAATTTATTGCACTCTTAGCGTCAGGGGCCATTTTAACATTGTTTATAAAATTAAGTTAGGTTTTATGGTTTTATTAGAAACCAATGTTATGTACAAGAGAAAAATAATTTCCAGGTTGTTTATCTTATGGCTTTTAAAATCTCTTTATATATCGGAGCATTGCCATAAGTTTGCCCTAGTCAGGAAGTTTATCTTTAAATTTACAATATATTTATATTGTACTTAAAAGTGAAAAACTTATCTCAAATTTCACTTAGCATAAATTGATGTTAAGTATGAATTTGAAGCAAAAAAATTCACCTACATAATTTATCACCAATAGAATTTTTATTACAAATTACATACTTGGGCAGCTTCATTCATCCAGCTAAAATCATTTCAGATGACCTTTTCATAAGCAGACTCTTTCTTAACAGAATATTGTTCTGCTGTTAATTGTTTTGGACATAGTGTATGAAAAATCTTAAGGGAGTTGAATTTCGTTGTTCAGGGCTCACTGTACATAATTTTACTTGCATGTTTACTGCTGGCCTGTCAAAGTGTATGAAGGAATAAATTTCTCCCACAGATCAACTAATCATGAAAACAGTGTTGAGGTGTTTGATTGGCATAGTGAAGCTTTTAATTTAGAGTGTATCAAGATCAAATGGAAGTTATTGCAATTAAGATGTGATTGTGTTCTCAGTTGAAATTTTTAAATGCTGCATTTTAGATTTTTGTGCATTTTTATGCTCTCAAGGATGCATTGGGAAACTTCTATGATTTGTTACCTTTAGACATTTAGTGTTCAACATAATTTCAGTGCAAATTTTACTTTTTTGTAATAGCTGATATTTAATTATTTGGGGAGAGTCACTGTAAATGTAACACTTCTCTACTGTAACGAACTTTGAAAACAAAGGATTCAGCCAGACTGTGGTTTAATTGGGGTTTATTTGTTTGGTTGGCTTAGTTTTTACAACTTTGGTTCAAAATGTTATGGTATCAGGCTAAAATTTTCCTGCTTATTTCTCTGAGAATGACTCCTTTATGACATGCTTAGAGGTTCCTAATCGCCATATAGTTCTGTTGCAAGGTCTGTATGTATGAAGTCGTATTCAGTATATCATATAAAGCAAGACCTTCCTTGGTACCATGGTGTGGCACAAATTTTAGAGTTGGTACTTTCATATCCATACCCCTTAAATGTTAATGGTTCAGTTATTCTCAAAAGCCACATTTTTCTCCTATTCTTATAAAAAATGTGGGATATCAAAAGTAAATATTTGTTCTCCCTCTTTCTCTTTTAAAAACCTACATGTGAGCATAGGGTGTTGAGAAATGACACAGATACTAGATAAAGATCAAAAGGTTTCTCATGTCCCTAAAATTGCAGACACAGGTATGGTGGTGAAACAACTTGGGTTAGTTAAAAGAAACTGTGGATGCCCAATGAAGTCCCTAAAGCAATTTTGCCTTAGCCCAGTAATGGTAATTTTTTTCTTTGAATGAGTTGAGCATTTTTCTCATGGCTTCAGTACTTCTGTTCCAGTGCTGAGACTGTTGTTTCTCATTTTTTCATGAGCATGATTTACTCACTGTTGTGCAGTTGCAAAGGATTAGTTTGCTCCAGATTTAGGCCTTAAGTTTCACTTCCATACTCAGATGTCTGTAGCTTGATTTTAGCTTATTTCCTTATTCAAGACTGTAGAAAACAAGAGAGCAGAAGCTTTACATTAGGAATAGTGTTGAACTGGTAATGCAGCTCTTCGGTCTCTCTGAAGAGAAGCAGTGTAGAGGCCATTAACCAAGTCCTTAGGGATGCTTACAGAGACACTCTCTCAATTGACCCTTTGGCATATAGAAGTATACCCAGCGGGGACAGGCTGTGCAGGAAGCAGTTTGGCTCTCTTCCCTGAACGGGAGATTGATATGTCTGAAGTACCAGCAAGGTTTATGAAGATTAGAAAATACTGGGGTAGGGAGGGTTGGTTGATTATAAATTTATGATAAGACTAGTAAAGGAAAATCAAATCTTATATGCTTCCTTGGATTACCCATACATCCTACCTTGACTGTATTTCCATTTTGGCTCACAAGCTTTTATTCCTACTATTATTTATTAAGAAATATGTAAGTAATCAGTATTAGTGAAACTAAAAGATAACATATATCTGTATCAGACTGGTTTATTCTGCAGCCATCTGACAAAAGATGCATTCAAATGTATGCTGTAACTAGTGCATCTGTGACCCAAGCAGGAAAATTAGGGTTGTAATTTTCCTCAAATTCAGGAACTATTTTTTAGATCCAGTCTTTTTCTCACAGAGTGCGTCTTTCCTTTCCTGAAGGCTAGCACAGATAATGCTGTTTTGCATAGCTAAGAGATGTATTAGGATAATGGGATTTGTAAGTGAACCAACTAAGCTACAGCACTTATATAGGGGGTGTTATTATTTTAAGTTGATAAAGCATTATGCTTTGTTGAAAGGTGGTTAGAGATGAGCAAGTAGTGTATAGTGCAAGGGAAAGGGCTGATGAACACATTAAAGTTCATGCTTTTAACCAAGTGGAAAAAGATGGAGCTCCTGTTTTTCTTCTCTCAGCTGTTCCGGTTCTCTCAGCATCTGCCTTCCCATGTGACATTTTCTCATTGCATTTCTAGGTCAATGATGATACAACTAGCATGCTTGTGCCCAAACTGATCATCTCAGACTGCTGTACTCCACATGGTTTTCACATCCATCTTTGTCATAGTCTGTGTTTGGATTTTAGAAGAGCTTTGCATTTCCTCAGGTCTTCAGAAATAGGGACAGCTCAACAGGCACTATTAACTTCTCATATGTCTTGTCCTGCTCAAAGTATCTGGAAGTAGGAGAAAAATAGGAGCGAGCTGTGCAAGTAGATGAGAGTGACATGGGAAATGTTAGTATAAAATCAGTGTCAGTAAGGGAGATGACATATTTGCTAGGATTATGAAAAAGATGGCCAGATTAATTCTTCCAGAGAAGAGCTATCAACTGTTGGACATTAGTATATACTTTTACTCTTTCTCCTTCATGTAGGTGAGAAGGAAAGAGCACAGTTTCCTTCTGCAGCACATAAGCATCTTTCTGGAGGCCAGACACTGGGCCCAGTGGGAGGAACTGCCTTTCAGAGCATGACTTTTCTGTTTAATTGAGGAAAGTTGTAACCAAAAGTTATTATAATCACTTTGCTATGACTGAAAGATAGTCAGAGACAAGTGGATAGTGTCTACTGCAAGGGACAAGGCTGGTGAACAGCCCATTCCTCCTTTTGGGAGCAGCTTTTTGTGCATGAGCCCTGCTCTTGGGGGCTGACCATTTCCTTTCCTGGGTGCTGTACCTATGTCTGCTGCCCCCACAAGTGCCACTGCTTTGTGGGGACACTACAAGGACCCCGCTTCTGGATCGCTGCCGCTGTGAGCTTAGCAGAAGGTGAAATGAGCGGCCAATCACCTGTGCTTGCATGGTTCTTGTGTTCATGGAAGGGTGTTTCTGAGTAGCGACTGGACTATAATTCCAGGTGTTCAAAACCCACGATTGTCCCAACCAGGTTAAAATTGGGTGAGGATGACAGTGAAGAACAAAAGATGTTGGTAATGTGACAGATGTTAAGGCCAGAGCCAAGAAGGACAAGAAAATTGGCAGAGACAATCTGATGCTAAGCCTGGCAATAGCAGAGATATGTGCTGTTGCAGATCTCAGATGTGTAATTTTCTGTTTCCTAACACAGCTAGTTTTAAATGAAATGAGATGAGTGAGTAATTTTTGAATTTAATTTTCTTGCACGGTTTCTCCCAATGACTGCAAAACTACCATAGATAATGATGGTATTTTAAGAATTCAGTAGGTTTGCAAATACGAAAATATTTCTGATACAGCTCTCTTTTGGCTAATGAAATAGCAGCTTCTATGTGAGTCGGTATTAATGGCACATTCAGTAATGTCATATGATTCAATTATTTTACTAGACAGAGAAGCACTTAGACACAAATGTAAGGTATGTCTGAATCTATGCATCAGCTGGAGGTGATTGAAAATACGCTATCTGTACATGTTTCTTCAAGTAATTACGGTGGAAAATATTGTGGCATTGTAGTTAAAAGTGGGGGGAGGTGGTGGTGGGGGTTAATGCTAACAGCTGTAGAGGGAAGAGAATTCCCAAAAAGAAATGCTGTTCTATAATCCCATGCTAATCTTCCCGACAGAAAGCAGAAGAAGAGGAGCTTGTCCTTACTCCTGATGGCACCAGGGAATTCCTGACATTTGAAGTTCCACTGAATGATTCTGGATCAGCTGGACTTGGTGTGAGTGTCAAAGGTAACCGGTCAAAGGAAAACCATGCCGATTTAGGAATCTTCGTCAAGTCCATTATTAATGGTGGAGCAGCATCCAAGGTAAGAGAGAACATCTACATACTTTGGTCTTTCTCAGTTTTCCATAATAAGGCTATTTTGAAAATAACCACAGATTTAAGAAGAGTGAGATTGCTCTATAACTGGCTTTTTCCAATGCACCAGCAGAGGTGACATTTAGATTTTTACTTGGATTCACATGATGCGGGTCCCAGGATTTAAACAGCCCTTACAGATTCTTAGGAAGGATATGAACTGTCTCTGGTACAATTCAATTAGTATGCTATTTGTGCAAACAGGTTATGATAGTAGCTTGTAGTACAAATCTATAACTGGAATAGACATTTCCTACAGAGGCTGCAATGGAAGCTATTATACCAGTGTTCATTTGACCACGAGCTATTAGAACTAAGCATAGTTGATTATTTTGCTTTCGTTTTTTTTTTCCTCTCCCCAGCAGACTAAACTACTTTTGCCTGTATTTTATGTAACTAGCTATAATATTTTGTTTTCCAGGATGGCAGGCTTCGAGTGAATGATCAACTAATAGCGGTAAATGGAGAATCACTATTGGGCAAAACAAATCAAGATGCTATGGAAACCTTAAGGAGGTCCATGTCCACTGAAGGAAACAAAAGGGGAATGATTCAGCTTATTGTGGCAAGGCGAATAAGTAAATGCAATGAGGTAATGCACTTTTGATATCGGGACTGGATATTTTCACTTCTAAGATTTTGTTATAGGATATGTCATGTTTCTTCTGAGACCTGAAAAATAATATTTAAGAAGCTAAAGAAAGAATTACAAAATGATCTCAGTTACAATGTTAGACATGCTAACCTTATTACTGGTCAATAAAGTTTTTCTTTTGAATATTTGCATCAATGAATAACAGGAAACACTGAATAAAACTATATTGATTTTATAACTGTATCCCACTGTTTACGTATTTTTTGTTCTTTGGATGTAGGTCTATTGAATCTTTCATTTACAGACTTAGTGTTAACTGACTTGCATCTTTGTCACTTTCAGTTTGTTTACTTAAGAGTGTAGAGTATTATATTTTATCTAAACAATTAAAAGTTCCATGTGAAGATTCTGAAAAACTTGATGCGAATAGTTCTGTTATTTCTGACTTGAAATTTGTTGCGTCTTGGTCTTCGTGCAGGGAAGTATGAAATACTGAATTCAGGGTGAAGTGGTGATTCTTTGCTATTTTTGCAACTTCTGTCTCTTCCACTGCAATGTTAATGCATTGATGTTTTGAAATATATTCATGATTTCTAATATAATTCTAATTCTAGACTAATAGAAATAATGCTGTATGGTAGGAATATGTAGACATATGCTGAAAAGGACTGCAGATGTTGTGGAGGACTAAATTAGTCTTCAAAATGATTTTGACAAATTAGAGAAATGCATTGAGTTAAATAGGCTGCAGTTGAATGGTGGGTCAGGGAAGCATCTGTTCTTAAGATATCTAAGTCATTCTTTCATTCTTGTTAACAATGGTCAGGTCTTATCAGAAATATTATTTCTTGATGATCATGCTTCAAAAATGATGTGCACAAATTGTTTTGGTACTGCAAATCCTGCCTGGGGAAAATGGGATGGGTTATTTTTTAATGCATAAAATCAATCAGTAAAAAATTCCAGTCCATAGTGTATTATAAAATCATGTTTGAAAAAAGACACTAGCCTCTCTGAAAGTATTAAGCTTCTCTTGATTGACTGCTTACACACAGCTTTAATATACATGCATACGTTTATATATGCACACTGCTAGAAAGCCAGCTTGGATGTACACTGCTTGGTGTTGAAGGAATTCTGATCTTTTTATATTTGGTGATGTCCTACCCCTAATTCTGAACTTGGAGTCCGGACCATCTTTTGATCCTAATTTCTACACATTTTCAGATGCATTTTATGTTACCACATAAAAAGGGTGTAATATTTTAGACTATTTCTGTGTTTACTATAATTATTTTTTCAAAAAGGATGTAGGTTTTCACTCTTAGTGAAATTCTTCTAGATCGTATGTATCAAGACAGTGTTTGTAAACATGATGCAGGAAATCCAGCAATGGTGAACCAAAGGCATCACTCCTCAAATCCAATAGAATTTTTACTCTCTCAAGGTAAAAATAGTTTGGTACCCTACATCTCCTTCACATTTAGTATAATTTATTCTGCAGAAATGAGGTGCCAGAACTGGAACAGCTCAGTGTACAGTATATGTACTCCAAGATTAAGGAACTGATGTTAGAACCAGATTTAGACTGAAATGGGTCTGTACAGTGGCAGGGTAGGAAGCTCTGTCTGTCTGGGCTGATGTTACAGTTTTTGTGCATTTTCCCAACTCCTCAGTAAGCTGGTGAGATGAGCTGTAGTGATTCAGAAAACTGGTGATATGGTGTGATGACCATCACAAAATATTTCGAAAGACTGAAAGTCTGCACTGCTCAGTCTTCAATGAAATAAAAAGTAAAGAATGTTTTTTGTCTTGGTATTTTGCAATTAAACTCTGCTTTGTTCAAGAATTGGACAGATTTAAACTATCAACATTATTAATCTGATATAATACTGACAAACTATGATAAGATTATTTATGCATCTTCCATGAAAGCCATATATGTGAGCATGATATGCAGCTTAGCCCATAAATAATGAACATGAGGATTAAGTCCCAGCTGAGATCATCATTGTGCAGCTGAGCCTTGCATTCACTTCCCATGGTACATCAAATATTAGCCATGTCTACAAGCCTTAGCTATATTATGCTTAATTCAGCAACGTAGATTACTTAGACACATTGGTACACAAGTTGTCCCCTTAGAATGTTCCTTTAACTGCACCAGCAAAGATTTTTAGTATTAGAACAAAAAGTAAATGGCATCTGACTGATAGTAAATTCACAAGCTTGCAGATTAGAAGTAAAAGCGTCAGAAAGGCAGACGCAATCTTGATCAATCACACATTTTACCAGCACAGAATCACAGAATCCTTTAGGCTGGAAAAGACCTTTAATTGCATCAAGTCCAACCATTAACCTTACACTGCCAAGTTCACCACTAAACCATGCCCCAAGCACCACATCTACACGTTTTTTAAATACCTTCAGGGGTGGTGATTCCACCACTGCCATGAGCAACCTGTTCCAATGCTAGGCAGGCCATTTAGTGAATTTTTTTTCCCTAATATCAATCTAAACTTCCCCTGGCACAACTTGAGGCCATTTACTGTCGTCCTATTACTTGTTACTTGGGGGAAGAGACCAAGCACCCACCTTGCTACAAACTCCTTTAAGGGAGTTATAAAGAGCCTCTTTTTCTCCAGACTAAGCAACCTCAGTTCCTCAGAAATGGAGTTTGTGGTTTTTATTAAATACAAAAATACATGTTTACCTTTGAGAGAGTATTTCCCTGGTATTTTCTATGTTCCTCACTCTTTTGGTTCTCCTAAGGAGTCGTCATAAAATAACAATAGCATCAAAAATGTTCCTCTTCAGCTGATTAATTTCCTGTGTGGATTCAGCATTGTATGTACCCACTTTATGGACAAAAATGCAGCTTACACTCTTGTTAGTCTTGCAGCGACACAGTTAAGTGGAACGAGCTCAATTATATTCCCTTTTGTTCATTGCCAGCAGCAGTGTTCATTCTGCTCCATCCCAGCAGTGTGATCATCCTGCACCATGGAGAGAGGTCAGGACTCTGGGCCCTCAGATTTCCCACTGTGCCATGAAGCAGCCTCAAGTGCTTCAGGAGGGGAATCCATACAAAGGATGATAATGCCAGTGAAAAAGTATTGCTCAATGTATGATAAAAACATGCACTGTCTGGCTGTTAGAAAAACAGCAGCAAAATGAACCAACCTTTTTTTCCTCCTGGCTTCAAGTCCACTAATTGTTTTCCATTTGCAAAATCAAACCGAGTTCTTTTGAGATAGATAGGCAATGGAGTCTGCTTCTTTTCTTCAGTAACACTGAGTTTGAATTGGATTTTAAGAAAGTAGTGTGAATACAGTTCTTCCGTTTTCATAATCAGCCCTAAGAATTGCAGGGGGGTGAACATATTTGACAGCATGATACTGAAGTGCCATTCCAGAAAAGCGGGATGGCTCAACCCCTGCTGTCTTGGGTTTAAAGAAGCAGGGACAGTTGCCTCTCATCTGCTGCAGAGGAGCTTTTACTTTGTCAGAAAGCTTTCTTAGGCTTCAGAAGGCAAAAGTCTTACTTGAGCATGAAACTGTTTCAGAACTTTGTGAAATGACCCCTGATACTCTTTTTTTTTATGCCAGCATTAATTTTATACAGCTTCAGCAGTTTTCATGTTGTATAGAGTAAGCCTCCAAAGCAATTATAGCAACAATAAAAATGCACATAAACATTAAAAGTATCATCTTGTCTTCAGTGAGGTAGTGAGGAGATCATCACCAGTGCTTATATAACTGTAATGTCAAAAGAGACTACAGACTTCCCAGAAGGTAAAAAGTATTTTTATGCTGTTGTGATTTTACTGAACTGAAGAGTTTCCTATAGAAAAAAATGACATTGACTTGCCAAGAGACAGAGTATAATCAGTCCAGGTTTTTCAAGTGAATTATCTTGTAGTAAATATTGATATAAGCATGGGGTGAGTGGTAGTTATGAATGATCTCCAAGCCAAAACTGTATTTCTGTTTGCATTGCATCTACACAAGAGTACAGTAATATAGTTCATTCTGTAAGCAGCCCTACTACAGACCTTGCAAAGATTTAATATCTGAGCCATACCAGAGAGTGAATAGATATGTTAGTGTTAGAAAATTAGTTTGTGATTTGTATATATCTAAGGTACCCTCTACTCCCTTTCAAAAAATGTTAAGTACACTGTTCTGATCCATGTTTTCAACTTTCAGCCTTTCCCAACTCATCAAATTTCCTATATAAGCATAGATGGAGTGTAAGATATGTTTCCAAAGTGGTGCAGATAGTGGCAAAAGTGGGAACAATAACAATAGTATTGATTTGATAGTCATACATAGCCAGTATTTAACACCTCAGTTTTCAGAAGATGTGGCCATCAGCTTTTTAAAACTTTAATTCAGTGTTGGCATTTTTCTTTAAATTCTTTTCTTTAAATTAAGGAGAAGCACTGGCTCTGCTTGCACCATGTTCTGTTAATTAGTGATGTTATTATGATTAGGCTGTATGGGCAAACAGCTGCTGGTTCTATTGCCATAATGCATAAACAGTGCTTAGGCACGACTGTGGGGCGTATCTGTGCAGCTGGTGATCCTATGTGCTGATTCAAGAAAATAAAGGTAATTGTTGCTTTTGGAATTCTGCTCTTTTCAGTCCTGCAACCTGGACAGCTTAGAGGCACAGATTGCTCATCTGCACTCTGTTCATGTCACAGGCAGGCAGCACTTCTCTGTCATTAAGAAAGAATCACCATTTTCCTTCAAAATGAGAGATTTCAAGGGGTTTTCTTGTCTATCTCCCTTTTTGGACAGAATGAATACCTTGTCAAACCTACCTGAAATGAAGATTTGCAAATGATTTGCAGATCCCCAAATTTCTTTCTGCATGTCTGTTCATCTTTGCTCCAGTTGCTGAGTTGAAAATGGAATAAACCAGGAATCAGAGAAACAGTCCTGAATCCAGACCATATAAGGACTTCGACAAGTGTGTAAATAAATTGACTGGTAGACAGATCAGTGAGAGAGACTGCAGATGGGTGGAAGTATAAAACATTCAGCATCATTTTTCCATACACACATTGCTTGGTTACCTACTTCGAAATTAATGACATTTTATTTTTTTTTCTTTTCTTGCTAGATTAGTTTAGTGGTGACCTTCTAGAGTTCATGTAACAATCAAAAAAGCTTTATCATCTTCTCCAGACCTAGTAATTTCATTCTTCACTCCCTTCTCCAGGTCATTGATAAAGCTGCTCATCAGCCTAAGATGTTCCCAGCTCTCATCCTGTGGGAACCTACAAGTGGTTCTTCTTCATCCGAAAGCTTGATTTTTGTCTCCAGTCCTTCAGCTAGACTTCAGAAAGTGAAAACAGTCCAGTCCCGTGAAGGCTTGCTTTCTTTATTGCCTTTGAAGGCTTGGTAGAGGCTTTCTGTAAATGCAAGTATGTCATGTCAGTGTCATTGCCTGAGAGCTCAGAAAGCTCACTGGCACCTTTGTGCACACCAGCATCCCAGTGAGGCAGGATTAATTCTTCCCTCTTCCTCTCAATTTCTGGGACCATATTGGTATTATTTCTTCATAGTGGCACATTTTACTTGAACTTCTAATTCAGGACTTGTTAATGGTTATCTTTCATGCCTCTTGTAGTATTTTTGCTTCATGATTTTTGGTGTCCTTACGTAAACTTCAAATAGTAAACATCTCAAGATGTTTAAAAAGTTAGTTATTGGGAAAGCATGTACATGGTTTTCTATTTTGTAGTGGTTTGTGTCTTCTGTTTTTCCCTTCTACCTGTCCTCACTTATTTTGACTTACTTTTTTCTCTTTTATCTATTTTCTATCCTTGGTACAACTTACAAAGCTCCATCTTGGCCCAGGTTCCTCCCCATAGCCCATAATCCACCATCTAACTGCAGTTTGCAAAGCTGTGTGGGTTCCTTCCTACCATACTGAAAGTATTTTCTGACTTCTGCTTGTCCTTTGACATTTTCAGAAAAATGCAGTATTTCTTAGAAACACTGTACTAATTTTACATTTATTGGTGCATGATAGTACATGTAAGTCAAACCTGACTCTTCTACTGGCTGTTTATCTGCATTTTTACATCTTGCAAAGTCCAGTCCTAAAACAGGATCCCATCTTCGGTGGTAATAAAGAAAAATCATATTTAGCATTGGTAGTAGTATTACTAAAGCATCTCTACTGAAAACAAGAAGCTGAAGCATTTTGGCCACAATGCACTTATAAGAAAGGAAAAAGCCTGGAGAATCATTCTGTGTGACAGAAAGAGCTTTGGTACCCTGGATGCAGTGTAATATATAACAAATTTGTGTGCTGGCTGCTTTAAAATCCATAATGCTTGCATGCCAGTGCTTGGATAATTTACTTTCTGAAAGAAGAACAGAGTCTGATTATTGTTTTGTTTGCTTTGGTGGTTTTTTTTTTTTTTTTAAATTGTTTATGCTTCGAATATTTTGGCAATGTTCTTGTGCATAACTTTTTCCCTATTTATGTGCATAACTTCAGATAGGAAGGTGTTTTAAGTAAAAAGGACCACATAAGTTGTCCTTTTATCATCTAGATAAGCAGCAGCTGGGCTAGCTAAGTACACACAGTGCTTTACCAAGCAGCTGGTTCTTATCTGAATGACAAAGGGCCAGGATAGAGACCTTTTTGATTGGTAGAAAAAATGTTGTTTCTATTTTTATTTTAAGAGAATATGGAGAAATAAAGCTATGGGCAATCTGTAGTATGTGAGGCTTTATTTCATTTTTATGATCATTTATTATAGATCTGTGCTAGCACCCAGAGAGGCAAGTCTCTCTTTTCAGCCTTTAGAGGAGAAGCCTAAGGGGGATCGTACCAGTATCTATAAATACCTGATTGCAGAGACTAAGAAGACTGATCCAGACTCTTCTCATGGCTGCCCATTGCCAGGAAAAGCAACCAGCACAAACTGAAATGCAAGAAATTTCTTTACATGTAATAAGAAAACTTCTGAAAGTGTGGACAGTCGCTTGCAATAGGTTGCCCAGAGAGGTTGTGGAGTCTCTGTTCTTGGAAGTATTCAAAATCCAACTGGACAAGATACAAGCTGCTCTTGCTGACCTTGCTTTGAGCAAGAGGTTGAACTAGATAATCTCCAGTGGTTCTATCCAACCTCAGCCAGTCTGTGACTCCAAACTGTCACACCAGGAAGTGATACTGCTAGGGGCAGCTATTGATAGGAAGTATAGGGGCCAGTTGCTTCCTAGCTTGCTTTCTTTGCCAAGCCTTTAATAAAGGTCAGGAATTCATATATCTTTGTATTACTCTTTATCAGTTAGTCAAATTAAATTTTACCAGATAGCACTGATATTGGCTAAGGGGAGAACTGGAATGTGTAATTCAAACTCTATTAGAAACGCATCAGGAAGAAGTCTTTATTTGAACTGCAGCCTTGCTTTGGACTGTCGATTTCTTTGTCCTGCTCACAACATGGTTTCCAAATTCAGTGTATTTTTCTTACATAAATTTTCTGTTAACAATGTAAGGAAAAGACTTTATTTTTTCACCTTCTGAAAGTCAGTTGTGTAATTCCTGTCTAATTTTTGCTATTTTATAAAAGACATTGTATCTTTTGTAAAATATTTTAGTTGACTGTTGATGCCTTTGTTTAAATCCAGCTTTTGAGATGCTAATTAGAAATAGAAAAAGTTTTCCCTGTGAAAATTATAAAATGCATGATTCACTTTGCAAAACATGGCCATCTAAACACAGCACTCCTGCTGTTTCTCTTATTTAGCCTGTACTTCATTGCCAGGAGTGAATTTCTATGTATTTTTCTGATTCAGAGCTTTCTTCTTGTCAGTGTCTTTCTGAAAATCTCTTGAGACATTCCTACAAATGAGTTTGAATGTTGATGGATTGTCACATGGAGGACTGTGTGCAATGGCTCACTAAAAGCTGGACACTTGTTACATAAAGTCATCAATATAGCACTGGGAGAATAAATCCCAAAGCACTTTGATATTTTCACACCTTATTTAAAGTCAGTGAAATAAAGGTTAGTTCGCCATTTAGTGCCTTTATCATGCAAGTTTAAGTCCTCAAGCAGTCTAATGTTGCTGTGCTTTTCTTTCTTAGTCTTTCAGAATTTAACATTTCTATTCTTTTTGAATTTGCCTTAGACTCCTTTATAACAGAGGCTACAAATATTGTTTAATTTACTTTTTGGTAAATCTGTCATTTGTAATCTGCAATTTAAAAATACTAATAAAGCAAATCCTCATTTCACAATTTGAACCTTATTGAGTCTAATTCACTTGCACTGCAAGTTTATTATTCTCCTGCAGCTTGACGTGCTTCCAATTGTAATTGTGTTGACCCTCCAATGTCGCAAATCTCCCCAGTGCTTATCAAACTGGGAGAGATAAGTCTACAATTTGGAACTTCATTAAATATCTCATTTATATTAATCAGATGATGGCTTTGAACAGAAATAATAATTTTTACAGACTCTGCGACCTCCCAGTCGTAGTCTCCTTGACTTTGCAATGCAGTATTTTGCAAACCTCCACCCTTCCATGTACCAGGTGTTAGGCCAGGATTGTAGCTGAGTGCTTTGTAGCCTTTGAAACAGACTTCTAAAAATCTTTCATAGCATATATTTTTTGTCATCTGAGGGTTGTGGATAGAGTGATTAATAATGGACAGCTGTTTCAAGAACTAAAACCAACCAACAAACACTGCACTTGTTATTGTAATTCCTGAAACTATGAACTCTCATGCTCGTTTAGAGACCAGTCCTTGGAATAAGCGTGACTTCAAAAACTTTGCAACATGCTCAGTGTCTTGCAATATCTGCTCCCTGCTCCATTTCAGTACATTTAAATATATGCTGTGGGATTTGTGTAAGGACATTGTTCTCGAGATTTAATTATGCATTTCAATATGAAGAGGCTTATTAGTGAGAACATCTAACACTTTGATGTGTGAGTTTATATGATTACCCTGTAAAGCACATCTGTTTTTTTAATATTTATTTATTTAATAGGGCTAGATTCAGTTCCTTCTGCTTAAGTGATTTGGTTTAATGATCTTGATAAAACTCCTTTGGTAACATTACTAAAATAGCCAGCAGAATGCTAGAGCTCAGGTGAACTAAGAGCTGTAGAGGCAGGAGAGCTGGATGGTGTGAGGGCTGGATGATGTGGGGAGTCTTGTATCTGCAGTGAGGGACCAGGTGCTGAAAAACTGGGCATCCAGCCTGACCACTGAGTGCATGGGTGCTCATTCTCCCCTCTCCCAGAGGCTGTGTTGACAGCAGCAGCAGTGCTGCCCACAGCTAATGTGGTGGCTAAACCTAGCTAGACGATATCAAATTGCTTGCTTTCTTTGCCTCATATAAATGCTGCTTTCCACTGAGCACTGATTCTCTGGGACTCACTAAGGAAAACTTCACATTTTCCTCTCTTTTTTTAAAATAAATCTAAGAGGCATAAACAGGAAAACAAAGGATATGACCAGCTTCTGCAAAAAAGGCTGAGCTGGGGCATCACTCTGGAGAGCCTCCTGTTGAATAGCAGCTTTGGCTGGGCAGCAGCATACATGGAGTCTTCTTCCCTGTGCATGTGGCCAAGAAGTCTATATGTCCATCACTTCTTCCACCACCTTCTTCATCTGTCTTGTGATGCCCCAGGGACATCTGGCTGGAGATATGGTGGGCAGGGTCATGGCAGGTCCAGGGGTTGAGGTCTGAAAGGGTGGGAGGGTCGTGTCTTTTCTGTTTTTTGTGGCTCTGCCTGGATGCTGCAGGAGTGCCAGGGATCAGGGAAGCTTCTAGGCTGAATGAAGCACTCAAGGTCTCTGTACCCTGCAGCCAGGAAAGGCAGAGCAAAAAAACTCATCATAAGTAGGAAAAAATAAAACAAAAGAAGCTGTGAAGTCTGATTTTTTTTTTCTCCCTCCAAAGTAAGTGTTTACGTATGGATTAGTAATATGTATGGTGGAGTTTCCTGGGGGTTTCCATGATGATTACATTTGAAGTAAATTGCACCACTTCAAAACCCACCAGCAGCCCACTTCCAAATGGAGTTCCCGCTCCGTGCTCCTGGCAAAGGCCTTGTTCTGACAGGCTGTCACTGTGAGAAGGATGACCCAACTGTCTGCCCAATTGTATTGAAAAAAGCCAAAACTGTCTAAGAAATTATTCAACAGAGACACCAAAATGCAATTTATTTTTTTTTTTTTTTTTTTTTTTACCAATTTTGTGCTGAAGGTTTAGGAATTTGACAGGACACCGTGGGAGGTGCAGAGTAAAGTGGCTTAGAAAGTTGGTCATTAAGCAGAGCTGTCATTACAAATCATATTTGTCCAGGGTGAGAAGTTCTAGCTCATTTAGTGCCCAGGCAGGTCTAGGCCTTAGGCAAGTTGTTATAGTTCCCCCATGCTGCTAAATGGACCCTGGGTGCTAATTTTCCTCTCTCTGTGCAGCTGGAGTCACCTGGGAGCCCCTCAGGGCCAGAGCTGCCCATAGAGACTCTGCTGGATGAACGGGAACGGAGAATTTCCCACTCCCTCTATGGTGGGATCGAGGGCCTCAACGAATCGCCCACAAAGAACATGGCACTGAGTAGAATAATGGGTGAGTTAAATCAGTTCTGCTAATCAGGGTGTGTTTTTATACCTTTCGGTGATTCATCAAAGGGTGATTAAAATATAATGTGGGAATCAGGGAACATGGATGTTGCACCAGTCAACTTAAAACATGCCTTCAAGTTGCTCCATGCAAGCCTTCGGAATAGTTAATGTGAGAAAGTAAATCAAATGGAATTATAAGGTGAATTTTATATCCTGTGGCAAGTAAAAGAACAAATAACAGGAGCATTTAACATAATTTTTCAGTGATCTGGACCAATAAATAATTGGTTGGTCTAGTCTCCATGTTGAGCCTTTGTTCACATGAAAGTCAGTGACTCATGGGAATTTATAATTGAGATGAGAGCCATGAGGATGATCAGGGGACTGCAGCACCTCCCATATGAAGATAGGATGAGAGAGTTGGGGCTGTTCAGTCTGGAGAAGAGAACATCGTGTGGAGGCCTCGTAGCAGCATTCCAGTATCTGAAGGGGGCCTATAGGGATGCTGGGGAGGGTCTGTCCTGAAGGACAAGGGGTAACGGGTTCAAACTTAGACAGGGGAAGTTTAGATTAGATGTGGGGAAGAAATTCTTTACTGTAAGGGTGTTGAGGCACTGGAATGGGTTGCCCAGGGAAGTTGTGAATGCTCCATCACTGGCGGTGTTCAAGGCTGTGTTGGACATAGCCTTAGGTGGCATGGTTTAGTGGGATGTGTCCCTGCCCATGGCAGGGGTTGGAACTGAATCTTAAGGTCCTTTCCAACCCTGACTGTTCTATGATTCTATGATTCTTTGGTTTCAGTATTCTCTGTTTCAGTCATACTAAGGTACAAAAATAACTAAGGCAAACTTGCATCAATTTATGCTTATTAGGGCATTTTGTTAATTTTTTTTTAATTGCTGCTTTGCAGGAAACCAATTTTAATACCTCATAACTAATTTTAAACACCACTTGCATACATTCTGTGCCGTACCATCTGCATGGTCCCAGTGGATAATAAGGTTATTAGCAGCTCCTCTGCAGCAGTTCAGCTTTCGGTGTACAAAGCTAGGTAACAAAGACTTGCCGTGCCACAGGAGTGATTGGATTTACTGACTAGGATGGGATTAGCTTGAAAGGATTTTCAAATTTCAGCACAAAAAGCGGCTTGATGAAAATAGCACCTGACAGACGACGCGACAATTGCTTGCTTGAGTTGCAAGTTTTAAGCATAAGATTTGGCCATTAAAACTGAGAATTTCTTAGTGTGCTTGACACATAGAGACTATAGTAGAAGATGCTGCTATAAACCTGATATGAAGCAAGGCTGAATGTGAGTTTTAATTGCTTCAAACTGATTTTTCAGCCTTAGAAAATTAAGGTTGACCAGGCAGGTTCCAGTAAACAATTTGTATATATATATCACTCTGTCTTGGGATTGTGGGGTTTTATTTGTTTTTAATTTGTGTGTTCACTTCTTCTTTGTTTAACTGTTGTTAAACTTTTAAGAATCCACAGATATACTGTAGTTCTTTTTTTTTTTTTTTGTGTGTGTGAATCTACACTTAGAATCATAGAATCATAGAATAGTTAGGGTTGGAAAGGACCTTAAGATCATCTATTTCCAACCCCATGCCGTGGGCAGGGACACCTCCCACTAAATCATGCCACCCAAGGCTATGCCCAACCTGGCCTTGAACACTGTCAGCGATGAAGCATTCACAACTTCCCTTCCCTGGGCAATCCATTCCAGTGCCTCACCCCCCTTAAAGTAAAGAACTTCCTCCTTATATCAAATCTAAACTTCCCCTGTTTAAGTTTGAACCCATTACCCCTTGTCCTATCACTACATTCCCTCATGAAGAGTCTCTCCCCAGTTTCCCTATAGGCCACCTTCAAATACTGGAAGGATGCTATGTGGTCTCCACACAGCCTTCTCTTCTCCAGGCTGAACAGTCCCAACTCCCTCATCCTGTCTTCATACAGGAGGTACTCCAGTCCTCTGATCATCCTCGTGGCCCTCCTCTGGACTTGTTCCAACAGTTCCATGTCCTTTTCATGTTGAAGACACCAGAACTGCACACAATGCTCCAGGTGAAGTCTCATGAGAGCAGAGCAGAGGGGCAAGATCACCTCCCTTGACCTGCTGGTCACACTCCTTTTGATGCAGCCCAGAATACATTGGTTTTCTGGTCTGCAGACGCACACTGCCAGCTTATATTCATTTTTCATCAACCAACACCCCCAAGTCCTTCTCCTCAGGACTGCTCTGAGTCTGTTTTCTGCCCAACCTGCAGCTGTGCCTGGGATTGCTTCTACCCAGGTATAGGACCTTGCACTTGGCATGGTTAAATTTCATCAGGTTGGCATCAGCCCACCTTACAAGCATGTCAAGGTACCTCTAGATGGCATCTGTTTCCTCCAGTGTATCAACCACACAGCTTGATGTCATCAGCAAACTTGCTGAGGGCGCACTCAGTCCCACTGTCCATGTCACCAGCAAAGATGTTGAACAAGACTGATCCCTGAGGGACACCACTCGTTACTGATCTCCAGCTGGACATTGAGCCATTGACCACAACTCCTTGCATGCAGCCATCCAACCAGTTCCTTATCCACTGTGTGGTCCACCTATCAAATTGATGTCTCTCAAACATAGAGACAAGGATGTCATGTGAGACAGTGTCAGACACTTTTCAGAAGTCCTGGTGGATGACATCAACTGCTCTACCCCTGTCCATCAGTTCCATAGCCCCATCATAGAAGGCCACCAGATTGGTCTGGTAGGATTTCCCCTTAGTGAAGCCATGCTGGCTGTCACCAACCACCTTGTTTTTCATGTGCGTTAGCATGCCTTCCAGGACAATCTGTTCCAAGATTTTGCCAGGCACAGAGGTGAGGCTGACTGGTCTGTAGTTCCCTGGCTCATCTGTTTTCCCATTCTTGAAAATGGGGGTTATATTTCCCGTTTTCCAGTTGTCGGGAACTTCACCTGGCTGCCATGATTTTTCAAATATGTTGGACAGTGGCTTAAGAACTTCATCTGCCCTCTCCTTCAGGATCCACGGATGGATTTCATCAGGTCCCGTGGACTTGTGTTATGTTCAGGTTCTTTGTGTGACAATAATTAGAAATAAATAATATTCTATTCAATTGCATTTCATTTTGTGCAGCTTGGAAGAGAAATTTTATACCTGAGAATCAAGAAATCACCCAAAGTTACATGCTCTTGAAGACAGCAATATAAATATTTATTTGTTGACAAATTTAAGGAGTGATAAAATAATTTGAAGTCTTTAGCACTGCTGTCTCATAGAAGGGCCTAATTCTTGTCCTGTAAAGGCTTTAGATGCAACATTTGCAAAGCACTGCTTTCTGCTCTTTTTCATCTGGATTGCAGAGGATTTACACATAGAACTCATAAAAATGTTAACAAGTTATCGCTTAAACACCTTGTTGATTGATGGGAGAAGAAACCTTGAGAGAGTCTGTGTGTATGTGTGTCAGCAATTCAGTTTGCTTCCACATCTAAGGACCATGCTAAAGCAAGCTACTGATTCATCAGTTTGGTTTCGTCCCTTTAGCAGTAGCTAATAACTGATGTTTCAACAAGGGAAAAACATCTTTCCAAAGCTCTTAAAATCTAATGCTTTTGGTTACCTCTCCAATGTAAACATAGGAGGGAAAATCTATCCTGCATTTTTTTAAGTGTTTTATAATCTGAATTTGAAGTTTTCATTTGCTTTTCATCATCATTTTTCACTATTGCTTTCAGAAACCAGTAACTATATAGAAAATTGGTTGGTTGTGACTTGAATCCATTGATGCTTTTAGTTGGAAGGAAATGGAAAATGTAACTGTGCCTGAATCTCATAGTAAATGTGATGTAGTCCAGCATAAATGAAAACCAGTCTTGCCAGGACTGGGTCATTCCTTTCTTAAGCAATGGCAGCTTCACACACCTGTCATGTTTAAACCCAGTTTTTAGGTGGTAGTCAGTTTTTTATTGTGCTATTTTTTTCTCAATCAGTACCACTAAGTTACAACTGCTGTGATATTGCATGAATGTTTTCTTGTAGTGCCATACAATGGAAAGATATTGTTACTTGTCAGGATAGATAGGTACAGTTTCTTGTTTCAGAGTAATTGATATTTGTAAGACTCAATCATTAATTATGCATTGGAATTCCCATCCTCTTAGCATGGATAATGAGAAAAAATTCATAACTTTTTCTTTTCTTGAAATTATATATGTGGCATTACGTGGCTCTTCCAGAGTTTTTAACCTCTCGTGGAAACTGGCCTAAAGCGAGAATTAGTCCTTAGAACATTCTGGCTAAGGAAGACTGCTGGCCCTGACCATGAAAACAAGCCAAAAAGAGTGCTATATGCAGTGCTGATTCCTGTGAGCGCTCCCCACACATCTTGGAACCCCTGACTCATGAGCTCTCTGAATCACCTGATGTCTACTCAATGGATATAGCCCTGTAAACTTCTAGTTCTCTTACTACCTTGTGGTGAGGAGGTCCTTCATGCATGAAGGAGTATGTCTTTCTGCTTTTTCACTATTTAATAGAATTAATGGATTTCAAGTTTTCTTTCTTCCTAAGTTAGACTATTCAAAAGTGATAATCTCAAGGTCTGGAAAATGTTTGCTCTTTTCAAGTCATTGCTTAAAGTTTGAACAAAACTCTGAAGAAAGTTTTGTTTCTTTTAAATACATGAAATGTAATTTTCAGGAAAGGTATGTAAGACAATTCTCTTACTCTTTCAATTCATAACTGACAGCAAGAACTGAATGTCAGAGCCTTGCTGTGAGAGTGGGAATAAAATACCAATTTTAGAATGTGATTTAAATTATGTAAAATAATGTTTGCTTACTGCAGAAAGGCTACACAAATCTTTTAGCGCTTCTGATGTGTCTCATGTTGATCTGTTTTTCAGGTAATTACTGTTGCTATAGATTTTCTTGTGCTTTTTCACGTGACAGTATTTCACTGAATATTTCTGATGGAGAGGAGATACCACTTCCTATATTTAGGGAATGGTATTTATTTATTTATGTAAATGCTTATGTTTATTTATTTTTAATATTTTCAGGTTGCATGTTTTTCATACATTCAAAACAACTGTGTTACGCAACTTTGCTCGGCCTGTGATTAAAAATTCAAGTTTCCTTCTGATACACCATTCTTGTATATTGTCCATTATGTTCCTGAGTTTTACAGTATGCAAATATGTAGTTGCTGTGTATATAAACTATTCTTTTTCATCAAACAACTTAGTACAGAGTCCTCTTTCGTCTCTTCTAGTCACTGATATTTTTTTTTGAAAACAGTGGGTTTTATTGCAAATGGTGACTAAACAGAAGTTATTTACCAGGGGGTACACAGAATAACAATAACTTGCACTGAATCTGCTTTTCATCCTGAAGGATCCTCCAGAACTCTGCAAAATTTGATAGTTTCTACATAAGAGGAAATACTTTGTTCTCTATGTAAATAATTGTTATCTTAAGGATAGAATTGGGAGGAAGCACTGCAGGAAAAAAACCCTGAAAAATCTAGTGATGTAAAGCAAGAAAGCACATGTGTCAGTGCAATTCAAATAATCCCTTACAAGCAGAATACAGTTCTCTGGCCAGGAATCTCATCAGAATGGGGTGGTCTGCTACCATAGTCTTGAGAGATCTGCGTATACACTTAAAATCCAAAGCCTGGATATAGTGGACAAATGTTTTATCCTTAGACATTCCCCAGACATTTATTCCAAATCCCACCTCTATGTAGCTTGGAAAACCAGATGATATGATATTTATGGGAAAATTGTCAAAACTCATTATATTTCTGGGGACAAATACACTATTAGTAAAAAATAAAAATAAAAAAAAAAAAGAAGACCTGGAGGGGTTCTAATTTCTCTTTGCACAGTTCTCTGTAACCCTCCTTTATGAAGTCTCATCACTCTTATCATCATCATCACTATTTTCTTTTATTATTATTTGTTATTCTGTTACTTTGATTAACACTTCATTCTTCATCACGGAGTAGCTGATGATGATTTCTTGATCAGGCAGGTAGGAATTACTTGCCATGTCTGAGTAAATAGGCCATCTGCTTAAGTGTACCACTGGTCTGAATTCCAGGATATCGAAACGTTCATGGGAATCACTCATAAAGTAATACTTGAATTTGAGCATTTTGTGTGTTCACCAGATGTTTTAGACCTTCCCTGGTCTACAACAAAAGAATATCAAAAGCGCAAGAACCCACCAGATGCAGTACCGTGACAATAACAGTTATACTGTATATGCATGTACATATACATATCTACATACATATGCATACTTGTATGTAGTCAAGTTACAACAGCAAACACATTAACCAAACTTGAGTTTTTTTTTGCGATTTAAAAGGACCTCAAGTAGTTGTGCTCTTCATGAGAAAGCCTGGTTTTCATTTTATGTAATGTGTATGCTCAGGTTGTGTTTTTTCTGATTGCTTTATGTTGGTTTAATTCGGGCCCAGACTGTTTTCTGGTCTGTTATAGGTCTCTGCTATTATAAGTTTCAGGTGTTGCTGTTTGGCATCATTTTCATTCTAAGCTGAAAGTCCTCATAGACCTGGAGATCAGTCATTTCATGCTGGAAGTCTGAGACTCCCTTTTCTGCACATATCGGAACCCTCTTTACCCATAGTTTGACGCGGTCCTCAGGCTATGCTTGCTCAGATTGGTAACTTGTTCAAGAAAATTGAGCCTCATTGTCTTGAGATGAGGCACATTTGAAAGGGATAATGTTTTCCCTTCCTTTTTACACCATCCAAAATGGTTTATATTATTACAGATTACCTTGTTGAAGCAAGGTTGTTGGGCTTGAGGTGTATTCAGAGTCTAAATCTCGTAGCACTTTTCTAGCCCAAGGGAAAATTATTGGAGTTTTGTAGACAGCTTGAGCAACATCTTAGATTTGTAGATCAGTCAAATATAATGATACTTAACTAGGTTTGAAGTGTCTTTGATGTTTCCTTGAAATGTTTCTCACAACATTTGCAAAGTTGCTTTCTCCAGGGTTATTTTCTGTCCACTTCAGCTGAACTTTCTACAAAGGATGTATTGAGTCCATTGCTGAGGTCTCTGTAACTATCTGCTGGAGGTGAAGCCTTTCACCTGTTGTTAGCTTCATCTGCAGTGAATAGCATACGCATGTCAGATGGGTTTTCTCCTTAATTCCAAAGCAACTATTAAAATGTCAGTCTTCACCCTTGTCAGGTATGAAGAAGGGTAGTGAAATTTGAAAATATTACTGAATTACTGTAGCCTCTCAAATGTGAAGTTCAATCTGCCGAATGCCATAAGGTTATACCTTTTCACAATCAATTCTTTGGAGATGTTATTAACTACAGAGTTAACAGTCTTGTAGGCATTATGTTTGGAAAGAAGTACATTACCAGGCTAAACATTAGCCTGTCCATCACAGAAGCTATTGCCAGGCAAAGAATCAGCTGTTATGCAAACTGAACACATTCGTTTCAGTTTGACAGTGATGAGATGTTCACCATGCAGTACCTTTTTCTTTTAGCTACTTCTTCGACCTTCTCTAGTGATCTCTTTTGAAGCCTGTTTTCTCTCCTTTGGAAAGCTATACAAAATGTATTATGTAGTGCAGTGAGGATTTTAGCTAGCTCCTTTATTCATTTGGGTTTTTAATAATCGTATGTAAATGTAGTGATGGCAGCTGAAACCTTCCCAGAAAAGATGAAAAGATTCTTTTTCTCCAATTCTACGCAATTTTTCTGTGCCTGTAGGAAAAATAAATTGTGAAAATATTTGATATGTCCATAGAAGCAGTTTATGTTATCGAAGTACAAGTTTTCACTGCAGTGCATCACAGTTCAACAGTAATTTGCAGTTTGTTCTCAGATTAGCAGTTGACTAAAATAGTGTTTCTTCTCATGAGATGTGACAATTTTAGTAATTGTTTTAGTAAAATAATATGATTCAAGGAATAAAACTCATGTAATGTCATGATTATTCATTAGAAATAATGTTGCATGTAGTAAGAGTTAGGACCAAACAATATTCAGGAGGAAAAAATATTTTTAAATGCATCTTGTCACTTAAAAAATAATGTGCAACTAAAAGAATCTAACTTAATAATTACCCTTTGCCTCAGGTAGCAAAATAATGTTCATCCAAATGTGCAGATCTTTCTTTTCCTTAGAGCAATATTTAGCTTAGTGTTTCTAGATGCTGAAATAACATCTGTTTATTCCAAGTTAAAATTTTAAATGGTAATAATTCTTTATTTCACTGTCATCCAAATAATATTATATAACTCCCATGCTCCCAACTCTGTACCTCATGCACGTATCCTGAAAGAAAGATGATTTATTCGGTTTCAGCCACAGTTATGTTACAGACCATTGCAATTAAAATATTCCTTCTGATATTTTTCACAGCTTTTTAGTCTGTTTTGGTAGCATAAAGTTTTCTATAGGCTTAAGAGCTGTTTCTGCTTTTCTTAGCAGTTTGAAAATTGTTATACAATCTTATGCATTGAAATAATTACTGGAAAATATAATTACGTGTGTATATTTATCCCTATAAAAGCAAGTGGTAGTGGGCTTAAAATATTTATATGCACATTAAAACTAATTTTTACTTAGAAACAGTGATTTAATAGCTTTTAAGAGTCCTCTAAATATCATCTTTTAACTGCTATTCTGGCAAATTAACTAAATGAAGTGTGCTGCTTAACAAAGAATAATGTTGAGTCCTCATTATGTCTCTTTCATTTATGTGATGGCTGTAGTTTAAGAATTTTAACAACAGCATAAAAACTTACTTGAATTTGGTGGTAATAGAATCAAGGTTTTGGGTTTTTTTCCAAATTTCGCACATGTGCCTCCAGATTATTTTTTAAAGGAGAGAGAGAATGAAAATTTCAAATTGTTTAGCTTTAGCCATGAGTTCCCATCTCTTTTCACAATTATTTTATTTGTGGAGGCATTATTAAAGGGTTGTAAGTTGCCAGCAACAGTCAAACAAGTTTCAAATTTTATGAGGGCAAGATGGGTCAGAAGAAGAGATGAGTTGTTAGACCCCATTGCATTCATTCTTCATTTCTACTAAATGATTTGGTGCAAGGGAAGATACTGTCTTCTGGGACAGATGGTTCCTAGTGAGAGGACTAGAGGCAGTGGGCACAGACAGAAACACAGGAGGTTCCCTCTACACCTCAGGAAACACTTTTCCACTCCGAGGGTGAGCAAGCACGTTACCCAGGGAGGCCGTGGAGTACAAACATTCAAAAGCCATTTGGTCAAAGTCCTGGGCAACTGGCTGTAGGTGTCCCTGCTTGAGCCAGGAGGAGGGATTGGACCAGATGCAGAGATCCTTTCAACCTCAACCCTTCTGTGACCTTGTTGCAGTAGGCTGCAGATACAACTGGTGTGTATTACTTTTCAGACCTCTGAGTAGGAAAATGTGTATAAAGTAAAATATAGTTAGTTGTATTAGTGTTGGGTCCCTTTTATTAGTAGTATTGCAGTTGGATATGGCATTTTAGCAGCTCTGATTATATGTTATTCAAGGCGCTTTCTGACATTATTAAAGTTTTGGGTTTTTTCTCCCTTTTGTTTTTCAGGTAAATATCAGCTGTCTCCGACGGTGAACATGCCTCAAGATGACACTGTCATTATTGAAGATGACAGACTCTCAGTCCTCCCTCCTCATCTCTCTGACCAGTCATCATCCAGTTCCCATGATGATGTTGGGTTTGGCATTGTTGATGCTGGTGGATGGGCTAAAGCTGCAATTAATGAGTCAACAGACTGGTAAGAGCATGGTCTAGTGGAAGAAAAAAGAGAAATGACTGTTGTTATGTCTTTTCCTTTATTTTTTGGCTACTAATATTAATCTTCTTTTGTTTGTTTTTTTATTACATTTAGATTTCTCTATTTTCAAACTGGTAATTGTCCCTGTTTTAGGAAGGAAATCTGTACAGATAATTTTGACTTTCTACTTCTCGTTGCAGGCTTGTACTATGTCAGAGCACATTTGTGGAAACGTTACTAATTGTTATTAAGACCAAATCAGTATTCAGCTGTGTTAATTTGATAACTTAATATTAATTTAGTTGTCAACTGATCTAGTTTTTTGTAAAAAAAAGAAAAAAACCTTGCAAAATGTGAACACTTGTGTTTCTGAAAGATGAAAGAATAATTCCAATTGGATTTTTTATTTATAAACCTCACTGTAAATACTTCTAAGTCTACAAAACAAAGATTTTATTTTTATATTCCAGTATATATATTTAGCGGCCTTTCAGTATTTTTCTCTACTTTCTTGTTTTTCCTAGTAATATATAATAATTTAAAATCTGTTTAGAGTTCAAGGCTGCTCTTTTATTTTGCTTTAGTGTAGATGTTTGTGCAACAGGAACTAGTTAAGATTTCTTTATTATACATGAAAAAATACCTTTGATATCCTTATATGATTTTTAATTATCATGCAAAATGTACTGTAATAACTACATATGAAAATACTGAAAGTATTATCTGTGTATTTGAAACTAGAATTATAGAATAGTTTGGGTTGGAAGTGACCTTCAAACGTCATCTAGTCCAACCCCTCCTGCAATGAGCAGAGTCATCTTCATATAGATCAGTTTGCCCAGAACCACATCCAGCCTGGCCTTGAATGTCTCCAGGGGTGGTGCATTCACCTTCTCTTTGGGCAACCTGCGCCAGTGTTTCACCACCCTCATTGTAAAATATTTTTTCTTTATGTCTAGCTTTGTTTAGTTTAAAACCATTACCACTGTCCTATGCATAATAGGCTAAAAAGTCTCTCCCCATCTTTCTTATGGAAAGTAACTTTGCTTTCTATTTACTTATTAATACATAGTAAAAATAATTTCTATGAACCTTAGGTTGACTGTCCAATTACTTGTACCCATTTTAATATAAGAGTCTTAGTGAGAAATGCACTAAGTTCTATTATTGACTTGCTTAGGTTCCTGGCAAAGAAATACTGTTTATTGCTTAGTTAGTACAATTAATACAGATCTAAGATTTAATTTGCAAGTCCTGTAATTATCTATAGTAATAGCAAAATAAAAGCCCACCCCTGTACACTGCCACTTCTTGAAGCTAGATAATTACCACAAATGGTGTGAAGTATATGAATTTTCTTATTTTTCTTGTCTCTTGAGCCTGTTATGAATGTGTCAGCAATATCTTAATAAAACAGCAACAGCACCTGCCAGCTGATATGCACCTGTCAGCTTCATCTTTGTTTTATATTAGTTTATTTCATGTTATGTCCAAGAATTCAGTTCTGTGTTTTAAACACTGTTTTAATGATTGCATAAAAAGGTAATTTTGTTCATCCTCATTTGTGTATGTTTTGGATTATTATTTTTTCCATGTTTTTTTTTTTTTATAATATTTCAGCTCTTCTCTTGGACAAATCATGCCTGTAGTTGAGTCCTCTGAAAAGTCCATCTGTCTTTTGTAAAAGCTTTTAGAGCTGAGAATTTGAGACGTTTAAATAGACTAGTACTTGAGGCTGCACGTAATAGATTATTTATGAGGGTTTTTTTTTTTTAACTCTGAATATGAGCAAAAAACTACAACATAAAGTAAAAGCCCATTTGAAACCTGCAGATGCCTTTGCATTTATTTCTGCAGCTTATCTTGCTATTCATGTACTTCTTGGAAAATGAAAATAACAGTAAATAAAATGGGGATTAGATATTTTGGAATTGATCGTGCTCAAAACATGTAAACATGTATGAGAAGCTGTAAAGGTTTTTGAATGCAATTGCACTTGAAAGAGTAGATCAGTGCAGCACCTTACTATCTAATGTATTCTATTTGTAAAAGAGTAAATAACAGCAGAATTAGATTGTTGCATTAATTTCCTGCTGCTAATGGATGAAGGAAGGCTTATAAAAGGAAGGTGAATTGTATGATTTTGCTGGAAGGCACAGAGGGTAAAGCTAAGAATATGGATGAAGGGTTATCCAAACAAGAATGGCAGCTGTTCTGAATCACAGAAGAAAATGTAAGCTTTTCCAGCTTCACAATATCTCCCTAATCCTTGATGAAAATGTTATGAAAACAAAGGGGCAATAAGACAGGATTAATAAGTGGAATTTTAATAACATTGAGGGTCAGAAGACGGTTACATTCTTTTAAGGATCAGCTGTCATTCCAGAAATCTTATTTGTTAAGTATGCTAGAATATAGTAAATTGCATTTGGCATTGCTTAATGACTTGCACTAAATTCACCTTCTGTCTTTTATTAATATAGTTGAAAACTATTAAAATGAGGCGTTTTTAGGGGCATTAGTTCCTCTTCTGTGCTCACTGGCTTTTCCAGTTGTGAATCTTCATGTGGGCTTTTGAATACTTTTAGGCAATGTACTTGCATTCAAACTCCTGTAGTCTGCTTCTTCTTTAATTACTAAAATTCACTCATTTGTCATTAGTAATACAAATAAACCAGGACACAAAAAACTGATGACTTTACATAGGGCTCATATGTTAGTACAGTAAAAAGGTCTGAGATGTTGTGATGTCAGAGAACTAGGAATTTTTGATGATAAGTAGTGCCTCTAGTATGCAAGATATTAAGCAAGCACAGAGGAATAATCCCGCTAGTAAGTGTGTGTGGAAAGTAGGTGTGATAAGGATAGGTAAGGGAAACAGAGAGAAAGCCCCTAAAGGAGGTGGTGTGAGTGAAAATGCTGAGATCTAGTCTAGAATTCCTGGTTGCTGACACCATGTCCAGACCTCATTGCTATCTTTTTTTTTCATAAGAAAAAGAGGAGCATGCAGCCAAAACAAATAGTTTTACAAATTCACCCTTTTTGAAGAAAGTGTCACAGGATACATTTTGTTCGGCAAGATGAAGCCAGTCATCTTTAACTAATGTGAGCTGTGTTAACAGATGTTGCTAGAGAAAATTCTCACTTAGTAAAACCACATTTTTCTGGCCTTCAGAGACAGGGTTGACTAGCAGTGAGCCAGAAACTCCTGTGTGGCCTGTGAAAGTCATTTATGTTCTGATTATGAAAGGCGTTGAAACCTTGTAAGTTCAGTTGAGTCATTTGGAGGATGTTTTCAGACTTAGGTGGTTCTTACTCAGTTACATGCTGTAAATTCTAGAAGTGTATATTGGCCTTGTCTGTTTTATCTTTCTATCATGTGGAGATAAATTTTCTCTATTTTGTGGGAGTGAATGTGAGGGCTAAATAGTTATTTTTGAGTTCAGGCTCTGATTCATCAGAGCTTTTAAGCATATGCTTTAAACGTTGCTAAATTGTGCAGACATCTCTGAAATAGTTGCAGTAATTAAATGTAAAACATTATGAGCCTGAGCCAGAAACATTAAAATCAAAAGGCACTTGACATTGACTTTATGCATATAAGCTCTGATCCTGCTCTCACTTAAGTATTATATGCCTGTCACAAGCACATACCTTATTATTTGTAAATCTACCACTACTAGGCTGAATTTCTTCTAGGCTGCTGGTAATGCAGATTGCGATTTTCATCCTTTATAGTACTTGATTCCTTTAGACACTTTTTCTTACTTCTCTTCACGGTTGTGCCTAATACCCAGGTGTTGATCAAAGACGCTTCTATATATTACAGTACATGGCACACATAAACATATGCATGTTACAGAATTTAAAAGTATAAGTTGGTTTCTTCAGAAATTCACTATTTGCCTGTTTCTCAATAGGTATAAGATGCATCTGATACATAGTCCTTTAAGTAGAAAATATTTCTTTTGAAATATACTACTGAATGCTGACATGTACACATACAGTATTTTAATTATATTTAGTTTTAGAGGTTTCATTGACAAGATATTAAGGTTTTTATTTATTTTTCTTTTATTTTGAAGTAGAAGAATAATCAGAGGGAAGACTTTGAGGAATCTTTTTTCCTGTAGGATAAGTAACAGTGGTGCAAATACTTTTCTTCCCTCAGTATTTTACGCTGTTGATTTCTTTTTGTGCCAGCAGAAGTAGAAATTAAATTCTTCGGGCTTGTCTTCAGGCTCTCTCTAATACTCTTCCCTTTTCCAGGAGCCATAAGATCTTTGTGTGAATTTCTCTTCATATTATTTATTAGCAATAAGCAATCTTACTTTTTTAACATGAGTTGTGGCCATGGTGGCACAATGCAAGCTTAGGATTTAGCTTGCACACCAAATTTTACCTGCATTCTTGCATTCATGATTCTGTCAACGTTTGACCAGCATTAATAAATCTGTCATCAGCATGCTTCTGATGAAGCACAATGAAACACAGATCACTGCTTACTGAAGACATGACTCTCTCAGCCAAGGTCATGTAAGAAACCTGCAAAAGAGACTGAAGCTTAGTCCGCTTAGCCCCATTTTTGATTCGGTAGTGCAATCTTACACTGTATGGAAGTGATGAGTAAAAAATATGTTTGCCTTTCATAACCGGGTTAAAGCTAGGAGATGATATGAAAAAATCAAAAGCAATTTCACATATGGAGAAAAATTTTCCTGTGAAGTCTTTAAGAAGTTTACAGCTCTGTGGGCTTCAGGAAGGACAGTTTCTATTTATGCTTTACTAAAATCATTTTGTCAGGAAGACAAATCTAGTAATTCACTATCAACAGGATATATTTGTTTCTCATGAAGAAAAAGGGGCTGGTTTGTTCTCCATCAAATTATTCCTGCACTGGGGCTGTGCATTCTGATGGTATGTATAGTACAACGGATATGGATATCTTTTATTAAAAGTCATTAAGTAAAATTCTTGATACTTCTTAACTAGAATTGCTCAGTGCAGTAAAACAGATCCATTGTGTGCGTAACTGTCTACTTGCAGTGGTTTATTTTAAAATGTGTACATTACCGTTGGTAGAAGTCACATGCTAAATGCTTTTCTCTGCAGAGTGAAAGGTTGAGTGTTCTTGATAAATGTTTGCATGATTTTTTTCCCTTCCTACAGCACTCTTAGTCCAGATGTTGATCCAGTGCTTGCCTTCCAGCGAGAGGGTTTTGGACGCCAGAGCATGTCAGAAAAGCGTACAAAGCAATTTTCAGATGCCAGTCAGTTGGAGTTTGTTAAAACACGAAAATCCAAAAGCATGGATCTAGGTAGTGAGTGATATTTTTTCAATTGTTTCATTTGAACCTGATTTTCATGTTGTAAATATATAGATTTTGTAATTCCAAACGCATTGTTGATGTGCAGTACTACTGCATGCAAAGTCTAGTGGCGGGAAGTAAAGTATTCTTAAGGTGAATGGCCAAGTGGCCTATGTATTGTCTATACCACTTCATTAATGTGCATACATTTAAATGTAGTGGCTCTCTGGATATATGGTTATACATAAGCGCTAAAGCTATTTATTTAAATGGAGCTGAAACTGCATAAAATTGTACCACACTGTGGCTCTGGGTAAACAGGATGATTCTCAGTTCATGATCATGATGTAGTTAGCCTTAAAGACCATTCATAGTCTGTCATTCTGTAGATGGATTCAGAATTAGAAAATGGGGCTAGTCTGACATCTGCTTAAGACTCAAATTTTGATATCTATCTTAGAATCTCTATAAAATAGTGGCGTCTGAGACAGGCAGTCAATTAGAATAATTTTAACTGATAAAACAACTGAGAATAAGTAGTCGCTAATGAGCCCATCTTTTTTTGGCCGTTGAATTGAGATTCTGAAGTGCAGGCTCTAGTAACCTTAAACAGTGATTTTTGATGGTTGAAAGACATCAAATTCCCTACTCAATAATAAAATATAATACAATTCACTCCTTTACAATAATTGTGAATATCTTAACTACAGTCCCTAATTCACCAACTTCCCCAGGGGACAGTAAGGTTGGTGGTATTGACTTGTCTTGACTAGCTGTGATGTGCTAACGTGTAAATAACATATTTTACCTGCCTGTGATATGAACATGACTGACATTGCATGAAGGTTACTAGTTTGCTGCCACTTCTACCCAGAATGTTTGCTTACTGTTGCAGTTTATTTGCATGAAGTATGACATTGCTAAGGTCCCCTAACTTGACCAAAAATATGCAAAACAAAAGGAATGTTGGATGCATGTGGGGCATGGGCACTAACTGGGCTAACCATTATACATTTACCTTTTAACAGTAGCTGACGAGACTAAGCTCAGTACAATGGATGACCAGAAAACAGGTAAGAACTGACAGTAAGGCTGTTGCTATAGAAACCTTGGTCAAAGCAGCTTACCACAATTACAGAACTGCCAATCAAATTGCATGAAAACATGAATATTCCAGTACTTGCATGACTGCTTTCTATAGCTGTGAATAATCAAGTCATACAGAAAAAGAAAATTCTCTATAGCGATAAATATCTGTACTCCACCAGGTTGTACATGTATGTGAATGTAGGAAGACACCTGTTTAAACACTTTGAACTCATAAATATTCACAGTTGTTTGGGGTTCTTTTTCTCCTTTCAAGGAAATCTTGGAAAATCTCCTCCCACCTTCAAGCTCTAATGTACAGAGAGATGATGTAGAAGAGTTGAATATTTGGCTATTACAGTGCTAACACAGTACTTGGAAATAATTATTTTAAACTGCTGCCTTTGCCTTAAGCGGTCATCAGATGAATGTTGTGAATTGAGTATTATTTGTGCGAGTTGATATGCATTTGGATCTGAAACCTGAGCATCTCAACAGAACAAAAGAATATGTAAATAGAATGTTTCCGCATACATTCGATTGTAATGTTTCTCACAATGATAATGAGAAATAGCTTTCAAAGCGTGTTTTTTATTAGTAATTAAAATAATGCACCAACTGCAATTATGAACATTTATGATTTATTAAGATAAGTTAGCTTTTGACCTTTGGGATTCTATTTTAATTAGGCTAGGTGCAGAGGACACCATAACATTACTTAGCTCTAATTGGGAACAATTCACCTTTTTAACCCCCAAATATTATTTATTTTATTTATCATTTGGGGAGTAAGAGAATTTACAGAATTTAGAACTAATAATTCACAACTGCATCTCTGTTTAACCACACTTTACAACATGAGTAGGAATACTGAAAAGTTGTAAGTAATCAAGTGATAAAATTTTAATTTTTATTGAAGCAGCTAATACTTTTAGCTCTTAAAATGTTGCAGAATTTGGCCACAGACCTGCAGCCTTATAAATTGAGAATGGGTACACAATATTAAAATGTATGAATGTTTTGAAGGATTAAAGCCATCAGAGTGTGAATATATGAGTTGTATTAATGGTTGTGGTAATAATCAATGCTGAGGAACTGCTTTCACTCCTGAACATTATTCACATAAAAAAGAGTTACAGATCAAACTCAAAATTATTGTAAATTGTTTTTCATTTTCCTATTAGCCTACCTATTTGCATGAAATGTGATTAGAATGGTGTAAAGCCTGTGTTTTAGTAAGATACGATGCTTAGATTTTGAAAGTGCATCATGGCTTTTTGTGGTAGCAATAGAGGGTGGTATTAATCAAGTGTAGTTTTTGTCTATGTGTCACACCTGGATTAAAATCCAAAAAAAGAGAGAAGTCAGACAACTTGAGTGGAAGAGCATGACCGTAACCATCTGGACTAAGCAGTTATATATTCTGTGTTTAACAAGCCCAGTATGCTGGAAAAAAGGAAAAACACCTTTTACTGTACTTTAGTTTTATTTATCTGGTATGCTTTTAACCAAGTTTTGTATATAAATACTGGATATCTCCCATTACTGATGATGGATGTGGTTGTAAAACAAACCACTTACTGTAGTTTGCCTTAAAAATTGTCTGGTTCTAAGAAAAAAAATGCTTCAAATGTGTGGTGAACTATGTTTTAATGAATTCTAGAAGCCAGAAAGCTTCAGCATATATTTACTTTAGAAAAAATGAAAACAAACTCTGTTAAAGTTGTACTTAATAGCATTGGCTGAAAAGGAGAGTGTAAAACTCACCAGCCCTAGTTACTGTAATAGCTTTTTAATTATTTTTCTTTCTATAGTTCATTTGAAGTGCCTAATCCTTGCAGTGTTTACAGATCGTCCTGGAGGTTAGAAGTATATTCAGTAGCTATTGAGCATGGCCTATTTATTGAGTCCTGAGCACACTATAGCTCTAGGTGGTTATTTTTCCAGGTACAATAAAATAAAAAATAAAAAATAAAAAAAAAATCAAAGAAAATTTATTTAAATAGTTTATTTATTTATTTTACACAGTGCTTTTGTAATAAATTGCTTCATTAAATGCAGCCAAAACTGAATTATTTTGCAGTTACAGTTGCTTGCTATTTTCCTACCCTGCTCTCATCATAATGTTACTTTTTTAGTGTAAGGGAACTAGAAACAGAAATTTATCAAATCTAATGGATCAGCTGGTAGTAGAGACTCACTGGTAATGTCCTTTAAGAAAGTTGACTTTGTGCCTTTGCAAAATTGGTTTGTTCAAACTGAAGAAAGTTTTTTGCATCAGTTGCTTGTAGTATTTAACCTAAGAGCTAATAAAAATGATGTTTCAATAAGAAACAACACTGTCATTTTAAATCACTTGAAGTACTGATGAAAACTTTACCTTATAGCCTTTAAAATTAGACACTGAAGGAAACATCATATATCCTTTGTTGCTGCTTTTTGCCTTTGCAAATCACCCAAACAGATTTGTGCCACAGTATAATAATGTAAGGTGAGATAAGTGGAAGCACAATGATCTGTTAAGCAGCATTAGCACAAGGGAAAAACAAAGGATTTGGAGCATGGAGCAACATGTAGGCTTCATGTGATTGTATGTGTGTTAATGGTCTTATTGGATCTGTATGTGATATGAAGTTACGTGGTGGGGGCTGTCTGCCATGTGAGAGAAGATGTACGAGCTGCCAGCACAGTCATGCATGAGCACAGGTTGGTTGCATGGCCTGGAGGGCAAGGCTGAGCTGTGATCCCCAAGGGCTGGCTGTCTCAAAATGTAGGGAGTGGCAATGCATGTGTGGTGGGCAGGGGATGTGCTTGGCAGGGTGGTGGGAGCATGTTACAAAGCCCTTGGGAGATGGATAGGTGCGTTTGGCATATAGAGTAAAGCCATATGGCTGAGCAGAGAGCTGCTGTCGTACACAGGGATGAATCTACCTCAAAGGATATTTTAAAAGAATTGTTGAAAAGGAAAATTTTGATAAACTTTGAATTTTAAAGACGATAAAAGAATCCGTTTCGTCCCACGGTTATATAAAGATGCTTTAGGTAGATGTGTCTTTTCCTCTTTTTTTTTTTTTTCCCCTTACTTTACATTCTGGTGTCAAAAGAGAACTTGTTCTGAGCAGATAACATTTCTGATGATTACCACCACTGCTGTAAAAGCTAGGAGAAAATGCTGACATTTTTGTATTTAGAAAACAAGGTTTTGATGTGACTCATAAATTTTAAACAGAATCCATTTTAAAGAAAGTTTGCTGTTTCTTACCAGATTATGGGTAAACAACTCACTTTCTGACTGGTGAATTCTAGTAATATATTCTGAACTCAGTTTACAGGGAGGCTTAATGATGTATTTGGAAAATAGTAGACTTGCTATGAAGTGGCCATAGAAGTTAGCAAAGGTATTAAAATATACATAGCTTTATGATCACAGCGCTTAAATTGCTTGCAAAAGGACATTTCCCTCTTTCAGATTCTGCAACCTGTTCACATTTGTGTTCATGGCCACCCAAGTTCAGTAAATATACCTATCAGTTCCGTAGTCCACTATTAGTTTTATAGTACTCAAGGAAGATTAGGTCATATCCCATCTAACTTTTCCTTTGGGAAAGCACAAGTTGCATAAATTCAGTTCTCACAAAGATCTGTATTGAGTGGCAGGAAATAGAATGTTTTTAAAATGTTCTTTATGAACATAAATGGGTACATCAATGCTTTTTTATAATTGCTGTTTACAAAAAGAGCCACTCGGTAATTAGGAAAAGATATATGAGCATCTCATTTAGAAGGTTGCAAAGCAGAATGTGGAATAAGGAAGTTTACAGTAAGTTGCTATGTAAGAGGATACCCTTTCCTTTTGTATATGAAACTGAATCTGTTAAACAGCTGGTTTATATATGATTGCCCTGTTTCCTCCTTTTTCTCCTTCAAAGTGTTGTGTTCATTTTTCCTGTCTCATGGACTGCTTTTAACAAAATGCAATCTTGAAAAGTAAAAAACAAAATAAAATCTCATTTTTTGTGTACTGAAGGCACTAGTGGAGGAATGGAAAACTTTGGCACATGCTAGAAAGTGGGCAGTGTTATAAGGCACTTTCTAAATTAAATTGGAGTTCTTTTACTTGGTAAAGAGAGTGCCATGTAAAAATACTTGCCTTAGACTTCAGCCCATTTTCAGAAGCTTGGTGAACCTCATCTGCAGCGTGTTTGCACAGCTGGGAAGCTATCAAACCTTCTTTGTCCCCAGCTGGCTGCTGTTGTTCACCCCAGCAGCTGCCCTGTGCCCCAAAAGCATCCTCATGGCCCTCAGCCTTCCAAGCAGTACAAGCTGTGAGTGAGAGTGTAGCTTCTTCTAGGAGATGCAAGTTCATCAAGATAAAATTCTCATCTGTTTGGGTATGTTTATTTCTGGCTGAGGGTCCGAAGCAGTGGGACTGCACTGCTGGGGGAACCAAACTGCAGGAGTTGTGTAGACCTCTACAAGAGGATTTTTGTTTTGTTTCTACTTACAATTTTATCTTGTCAGTAGGGCAGCTGAAAGAGAGTACTTTGACAGCTGCTGTTTGAATTTATTTGATCCAAGGGATTTCAGTTTAATGTAATTGCTCAGACTTTTTAATAGTTGAATAGAAAATGAAAGTGTTCGCTTCCTTGCTCAATCACATTCCAAGTCAACAAACAAAATGGAGATGACCTGCTGTGCTGCTGTTCTATATTACTTCTGTAGGTCCACCAACCCCCTTTCTCCCCACTCAATACTGAATAGTGAAAGAAGCTTTTTGTGGTAGTGAAGTACCTGTTTTCCCCAGCTTAAGATAACTACACATAGCTTTGTAGTGGTGACAGATACTGTCTCTTCTCCCTCCTAATATCTACCACTAAAGGAATCAATTCCAGAGCTTTATATTATTCTGAGATAAAAACTTTAAAAAAATACAGGTAAATTTCTTTATGGCATTAATCACATCACATTAGACGTTGCTTACAAATGTATTGTTCATTGGTTTGGTACCCCTGAGATTTCAGTTCTTTGTGCTCTCTCTCAGTGGTGATTGACTTAGAAATTTATCTTTTTGTGCCTCTGTCAGATGAGCATACACATATCAACTGAGTAGCAACCCACCACCTGGGGCTGCTGTGGTGCCACAACACTTCTCTATTCCACTGCATTTGGGTAGAGAAAAAGTGAGGTTTCCATATTCTAGGTGAGGGCTCTGGTCTCATAACTTCAGGAAATGTAGCTATGATGATGACGTCTGACCTCCCCTTGCTCTAAGGCCCAAATTCTATGGAAAACCTTGCCATAAATATACTGCACTTCTGAATAAAATAACTAAATGTGATGATATGTTCCTCTCGTCCTCCCCATTGCCTGAAAGATTTCTTCAAGTTTTAGTTATGAGATCTAATTGTGCAATTGTCAGCTGATTTCCACTGTCTTTAAAAACAGAAGCTAGACATTTAGTCCACAAACCTGAGAAGAAAAGTTGAGATGAGGAAAAGCTTTTGCAGAATGCTGTCTAGGGCTTTCTTGGCACACCTCTGGGCATGTTGCAGTGGTAAGAGCTGCCCTCAGCCGCAGCTGTAGTGCTGCCCAAAATCGACCTGGAGACGGCCAAGAATGCATTTCTTTTCCAGCTGAATAGCTGATATTGCCTGACTAATTGAATCCTTTCCACAAATTGTTTTTAAGCAACTTCACAAAATCCCAGCAAGAGAGCTGATATTTCTCAGAAGCATTTCATTATGAAATTGTTAGCAATTTGATGCAAGTCTTTAAAACTCAATTAAAAGCTAACAACATGTATCTTAAAGACAGAAGTCAGGCTACTTTGCAAGACTGTTGCTCTAAACACAGTAGGATTCATGCCCATAATCTGCTGTCTGTTCATCAGTTGCTAGGACTGAAGAAATTTTCTGCTCAGAGCAAAAATAATTAATAATGCTGTTTGATACCATTAGATATGTATCTCTACTGGTTTTATAGGCTATGTTTTTAAAGTCCTGTGATTACTTTATCATTCAGATTGTTTAAAATAATAGTAATGGATGTTGGTCTCTCTTCACTGATTTGAAAAGCCAGACATTGCTAACATTGTCAGTTTCATTGCCTATGACTTGACATACTCATTCACTACTGAGACCAACAAATCTGTGGAGAATTCCCTACAGATTACTGGGAGATGATGTGAATAATGTTAAGTGTGTCCCCAAAGACTTTCAGGATGGATATGCATAATCAAGCATGCAGTTCTCAATACTAATTCTAATTACTTTTTTTTTTTTTCTCTCCCTTAAATCACTAAGGTTCCCCAACCAGAGATGTGGGGCCTTCATTAGGTCTGAAGAAATCCAGCTCATTAGAAAGTCTGCAGACAGCTGTTGCTGAGGTGACTCTGAATGGTGATATTCCCTTCCACCGCCCACGCCCACGAATTATCCGAGGACGAGGCTGCAATGAAAGCTTCAGGGCTGCCATAGACAAATCGTATGACAAACCTGTAGCAGATGATGATGATGAAGGCATGGAAACTTGTAAGTAAACTATTACTGTACATAAAGACTGTTAACATAAGGTAATTCCTTTTCAAAAGGATTAAAAGTAGTAGAAGGTAATTTTAGGATTTTAAAAGAATAGAACTAACTTCATCAAATATTTTCCAGGCTTTTCCCCTCCATATGCATTAACAGATTGCAACACTCTGTAGCTTCCTTCCTTTCTAAAATAAGAAAATAAGACTATTAGGACTGTATTTACTTAAATTACTCTGAAATTTTTCTGTAAGGCAGCTAATTATTTTACTAATGTAAATTAGAAAATATATGAAGAAAGACAAAGAAAACTCTGATTTTATGTTACAAAAATACATACATCTAACTTTGAAAGAGTGCATCTGTAGATGTACATATCTGGGGAAGGGGAAAGGGAAAAAAATCACTGTCCTTTAATTAGAGTGAGTAAGGCTAGCAGATCTAATAAAATATAAAGTTAATGATCAGCTATTACCCACCCTAATGGGCATTCATTTACATTTTCAGTTCTTTAACCCAAAATATGACCCAACATGTGGAGAATGTCATTAACATAAAAGAATCACTTCAAAGCTAACCTTATCATTATTGAACTATGGAAGAATGGGCTGGTAAAATAGTATGAATGGTAAATTATCTCAATCAGGGGCTGTATTAAAATCATTGAATTTTTAACCTTCATGTTGTACTACTTTCAACTTGTCACACACCAGCAGAATTTTTTTTAATCAACCTCCAGCTAGTTAGAAGTTTATGAATGAAGATGATGGTCGGGAAGTTTGAAGTAGTAAAATATTTAGCCTGAATGCTAACAGAAAAGGTTTGAAAAGAGATTTTTTTCACTCTCTGCATTTTATAACTTTCTTTCATTTCAGAAAGTCTGTTTCGTAAGAGTCATTCCCTGATAGTCTTCTAGAGGCTACTTGTGTAATCAGTCTTTGATTTTTTTTTAACTCTGATTTATTTATTTTTTTTTATATCTGCCTCTTTCTTAAAGTGTTCCGAGACTGAAAGGGAGGTCATTTTGCCTGTCACTTTTCTCAAAGGCAGTTACAGGCAGAATTAATTCTGCTTCACTTTTCCAGCACCTAGTAATTTCACGCAGCAGTGAGGCTAAATGGTGGTCTGGTGCTGCTGGCTGTAAATCTATTTCTGGCCAGTGGAAGAATAGGTATGATAAAATGTGTAGTGATCCTACTGATTCTTCCAAACTGCATGCACGTGGGCTTTTGGGACTTAAAACCGTGTTTTTCTAAAAGGCCTTGTTTGGTTTGCACCCACTGATAGTAATATGCTGTTTTAAGGCATCAGATATAAAAAGCTTATCCAGAAGTTACAGATGGTTTAACTTCATTTGATCAAAAATATAGTAAAACTGTTGTCATGAAATGCCTTCTAGGTGAGTATAGGTTTATGAGAATACTGTAAGGGTTTTTGAGCTTGTTGATGCAATGCATAGAAAGAAGCAGGGAACTATTTGGTGGCCTTGTATCCTTTGCATGGGAGTAGCAGAAATCAGACAAAGCTTTCTTGCTGAAATCGAAATACCATGGGCTGAGTCTTTGCCCTCATCTCTTTGAATGAAAGAAGTCATCTAGTACTGGTGGAACAAGAGCCATCTCAGTGTCATAGGAGAGTGGGAGCCAGAGGAGGATGTTTTCCAATCTCCCGGTAAAGGAGAGTGAGAAAGGTGTAACCAAGTGATGTATGTTGAAGTACATGTTCTGCAGAGTTACTTGTGTTTTAATAACTTTCATATATTATAATACAACATCTAAGAAGTAAACCAGAGATTTGCAGTGCCAGGTTAATAGAAGTGTATAAGTAGCAATGCAAATACGGTCAGCTGGTTGGACAGAATACAGTCTTCAAGGCCTTCTCCTTGTCGTGGTGGCCATGAGAGCTTAAGAGCTGGCCTAGCCATTTTGTATGTCTTTCTGAAAACGCATTTGTATCTGTGTTAAAACTGAAGGCACTGCAGTCTGCTCTACTTTGTGTAAATTATATGTGGCTCTAAGTTACAGAGAATTTAACAAATGTTGTGTTCAGCTGGACTAATTCTGGGTACATATGAGTACATAGAAGTTAATTTAACAATCTGGTCCTAATATAACTAATGTGCAACTGCTTCCATAACAGTCTTGCTAAGTTGTTCTTTTTTTTTTTTTTTTAAATTGTATTTGATTATTCCATAATTGTTTTAAATTAAAATGTGGTTTTCTTACATTATAAACCCCAGGCAAACGTGTTGTTGGTCTATTTACTGATGCCCTTGAAGTTGGATCCATTTGTCTTTAGCTTTTTTAACCCTTGCTCCTCCAATTGTTTCGGTGGTAAACGTGCTTCTTTCTTCCGGACAGTGACCCTCTTTGGAGTAGCAAATAATAACACAGCAATGTATTTTGTAGTGGAATTCTTAACATGTAATCCACCCCGTGTACAAAAGCCATAAGCATACAGGTAGTGTATGTGGCAAAGGGTCTGACGCTCTTCTGAATGTACCTGCTTTTCTTGGAACAACCTGCCAATAAATAGGTAGGATGTAAGTCAGATAGAAGTGACCAGTTCTGGGGTAACATTTTATAGAATATTTGAGATGTGTGTGTGTGGGTTTTAGTGGCTGTAAAGAAGTAACATTCGTGGATAATTTTTCCTGCCTTTTATTGTTGGGCTTCCTCCTCTGACCCCCCCCCCCCTTAATACTTGAAATAGCTGACTGGAAACAAAATATTTATCTTTAGTGTCTTGAATGAGAACAAGGCATTTGGATTGGGGGAGATAGACAAAGCTTTCTAATCTTTTGCTGAATCTTAATTGCTAGAATCTAGGGCTGTATTAAATATCACAATATGAAGCCTAGAAGCTTAGTGGCAAAATAGCTTCGCATTAAGTAGCTTTGATTTCTCATGTGCATCTTTTCCATTTTATGGGCTAATTAGGAGAATAGCTTCATACTACCTGTTTGTGTAGTTCTCCATAGTACAGTATGGTTCATAAAATGACACTAGTTTTCAGGTTTAATTGATGTTTAAAGTATATTCCAATTTATTTTTTGGCTTCAGCATCCTGAATGGGGAGGCAGGAGGCTGCAGGAAAAGAAGGAAATAACAACACCAAAACAAATACATTCTGCATTTTCCAATAACCTGTTGTCATTACTGCAACTTAAAAATTAGAAGGTTCATTTGTAGCCTGGACTTGAATTTTAATTGAGCAGCGTTTGCATTTGTTCTAAACACTTGCAATTAGGTGTCTGTTAATTGTAGAATGACTGTGCTGCATCAAAGTGAAGCAAGTTTGTTCATGTTGAGTCCTTTTAAGAAATCTAGAAATCTGTTTAGTCCAGTCCAGACACCATATTTTACTCCAGTAAAAAAGGCATCCTAGTTCACAGGGCTCAATATAAGCTATGGAGTTAATTGCAAGTAAACTGTGTATGATAGACAAATATTTATTGTAGCACAAGTGTGGAAAGGAAGCAATATTCTCTCCATGGAATATGCAAAATAAATAATAAGAGAAAACATTGTGACAAGTTGTTCAGCAACTCAGCGTAGCACAGTACACTTAATACATATTTAGGGTTAATTTAATATGTTATTATCTCAGTGTGAACAACTATAGATCAAAATTGACTCATCTTTAAAATTCTAGCAATGAGTGTACCACGTAAACATTTTACTTCAATATTTGTCAGAAATTTAATGCATTTTTTTTTTGACTAATTGTATCTGTTTACAAGTCAAATCTTTAAAATGTCTAGTTGTTTTTTACTGAAACAGATTGTAGCTATAAATTAACATGGAAAATATTAGCATCTCTATTCCAAAGTCGTTTTCCACTACTCTTTTAATAATAACTAAATATCATCCCAGGCACTGATTAAGAAACACTGTGACCAAAAAAAGTATAAGTACAGCTATTAGAAGCATTTATAGGAGATGCTTATTAATTTTCTAAAATAGAATTATACAAATATTAGAACTGTACCTACAATTGGGAAGCTGCATCATCCACTTATAGCAGTCCTGAAAGAAAGTTAACATGAAATGCCTTCTCCGTTGCCCCTTTCCTCCCCTCTTTTTTTTAACTGATTGTCTTTACTTCATAGTACTAGTTGAGATTCCATATTAGTTATTAATGTTGACATTTATCCACTGTGGTATGTTTTCTTGAAATATACCTTCCAGGGTTGGAGAGTATTTTTAGAAATCTTGGGGTATTCAGGGAATAAGTACTAAGTCTAATGGGCAGGTCTGTGTATTGTAGAATTGATCAATAAACCATATTTTGCAGGGAAGTGTCTGAGAGAGAGCGAAGAGATGATATTGAATGGCTTTCAGTCAGTGATTTGTAGACTTTTCAGGTTCAATGAACTACTTATAAAGTGAATATGAATGATGACTAAGAAAAGAAAGTTGATATTCTACAGTAATCTATGAGAAATTTCTGAAGGATTACACCCTACTGTTGTCTGTAGAAGAGTCACTGGGGCCTAGAAACAATAATATGAGCAGGAGCAATTATCAGTAGTAGTAAATGTGCTAAACTGAAAAAAATTACTCCTTTTTCTTTCTATAAGCCATAGCCATTTCCAAAACTTACTGAATAATAAAAAAAAAAAATAAAATAATCTTTTCCATAGACTGTGTCTATGTAAACCAAACTTTTTCAACTTCTAATGCCAAGAGTTTGGAGCCTTTGTATTCATTACAGGAGGTAGCACAAAATATGCATCTGTGATCCTAATTTGTGCTTTATGCTGCCTGTTGAAAAACTGGGAGGTGGTGTAGCCCTACTTGTGATATGATGATATAAAATGTTAATGCTCCTGAAAGGTCACAGTTTCAACAGCTATGCAGTGTAAGTTTTGGACTTAAAGTTAAGTCAAAATGATTGCAGGATTCTGACCCACAAGCTTCATGTGTTTTTTTTCTTTCTCACTAAGTTACTGAAGGAGCATTCAGGTTTTGAACATATTGTCTCTTTTCCTAATTTTTTCTCAGACATTCTGAAGTACATGTGGTCTGTTAAATCTAGTCTTGGGTATATTTTAAAATACTCTGAGTCTTGGTTTTGGATTAGAAACAGGTAAATTATGTTATCTGCCCTTGAAGGGTTTTACTTGCTTCACTGGATAGGATCTCCCCACCCCAACCTCCCAGGCTGCTCATCTCAACCAAGATTAAAAATCATGGGCCAGGGAAGTTGTGAATGCTCCATCAGTGCTGTTGTTCAAGGCCAGGTTGGACATAGCCTTGGGTGGCATGGTTTATGGGGAGGTGTCCCTGCCCCTGGCAGGGGGGTTGGAACTAGATCATCTCAAGCTTCTTTTCAGCCCTAACTATTCTATGATTCTATGATTCTATGATGTGTTTTAAACTCCTCCAGGAAGTGAAGTAGCATGACAAAACCATTCTTACTTGCAGCAGAAGAAAAAGTCTGTTAAGTCTTGTATTGAGCTTTAACAGTCCTTAATGACTTTCATATTTTTGTGAGAATATTCCTAAGATTTTTCTGACAGAATTCTCAGCTGCACTGCTTTTGCTTCTTCTTTCAGTTATTTCTAAAGCCCTCCTCAACTGATTTAGATACTGTGACAAAAAGGGTCAGTTAACATTACTTTGCTAATCCTCTATTAAGCCATACATTATTCAGAATACCCCCAAAGCACAAATCGCGTTTTGCAGAATGTTCTACAAAGGTGATTTCTTTGCTTTTAAGAGTTTAATGATGCAAGTAAACATTCCAGGAGAACCCCACATAAGCTGGTACTCATTAAAAGAAAAAAAAAGATGTGGTTGTGCATGTATCCTGCTTCAAAATGTATTTTGGACTATACCAAAAAGCCTCCTGCCCTTGTTTGTTCTTATCCCACTGATATTTCTAAATATGTGCTTTCAGTGGAGGAAGACACAGAGGAGAGCTCAAGATCTGGTAGAGAATCTGTGTCCACAGCAAGTGACCAGCCATCCCACTCATTGGAGAGACAAATGAATGGAGGCCAAGATAAAGGAGACAGAAAAAAGGCTGGAAAGGAAAAGAAGAAAGATCGGGATAAAGAGAAGGATAAAATTAAGGCAAAGAAGGGCATGCTGAAAGGCTTAGGGGACATGTTCAGGTAGGTGCTTGCAATCAAATGTAAAATGAATTATAAAAAGAAATCTCATCTTTTAATTACTCATTTATATTGTGACTGTTTGCTGAGGCATTATTTTACTATGCAAATATGGTCATAATGTTTATAGACTAATCTCTCATTTTTTTGAGCTGTTGAGTGGTATCATGAAAAGGAAGCATCTTAGAATGAAAGCGAATGAAATGGCTGACAGGCTAAAGGGGCTGCAAAGTTAAAAAATGGTTTTAAGCAACAAATTACTTGGTCTTGGAAAGAGTCTTTGGTAACATTAAAAATCATATCCTTTCAGGGGTCAAACTATTTTGGGGTTTGTTTTTTTTTTCTTAAACTATGCTGTCCCTAATACTGTACCCAAAACTTATGTGTTGGTGAGTGTTTTTCTTTGGTTTGCTTTGCTATTAAGACTGGTATCTTGAGGGCATGAGGTGCAAGAGATGAACCTGGTTAAAAACTAGCATGCTTCTCTCAAGGAAAAACAGGAGCTAAATAAGGTTGTGTGCTTTGAGAACCCACAGTCTAGTGAAGGGGTCAGTGAAATACTCAACTTTTATCAAGCACTGAGTATGTTTGGAAGGAGTGGTCTCTCCAGCAGACATAAGTGATCTGAAAGGAGCAGACTGCTGAGGGACACCCTGCTGTTCTGGATAAATGGTGAAACATGACAAACACCTTTGATCACTTGTGGGAAAGGATCAGAGCACAAAAAAATCAGTCTTTCTTTTAGCTAGCTAGAGTAAATAAATGTATTTCCTAGAAAAATAATATTAAAACAGTGCTTGTTTTCTATTATATATGCAGTGATTCATTATTTAATTTTGAAGTGAGATAACAGTATTATTTTAAAGGCTAACTAACAATGATTCTGGTCTGAAAATACGTGAGCTTCAGTTACCTTTCATCCTGTTATCCACTTTATCCTGTAAAACATTAATTGAACCTATGTTGTAACTACCTAGGTTCTTGATACTTATTCTGTGCCTGAGAATCCAATTACAAAATTAGTTAATAGAAAAAATAATTAGAAAATATTAATTAGGAAAAAAGTAGTAACTAATTAGAAAATATTAGTTATATAATGTGTTTAGAAAACACAAAGTAATACAAGGTTTTTAGCACTTGACATAGAACACCAAAAAATCCATAGGAGGTGGTCTCACATATCAGATAGGAGAAGAATCCTTCATTCCGATCACTTGTGAGTCCCATAGGGATGCCCTCATCTTCTGGATGTTTGCCTGCCTAAAATTAAGCTTGGCACAAAATGTTACATCTAATACTGGGGTGGGCGAAAGGTATGAGATACCAAACACTGACTGGTTCTTTTCTCAGTTTTTTTGCCATTTCTATACACCAGAAACAAAAAGTAAAATTGAGGTACATGATAAATTCTATGGGCTGTAAGTAGCTTATTGGATACCATGAGTGCTACCTTAAGCTCAGGCACAATGTTCACAGCACCTAGGTAGTTTGGGCAGTTCTTTTGTCCTCAGTTTCCTCCTGTGTAACATTCCAGATACCCAAAGGACCAGTGAGATGGCTACTTCATTTTACAAGCATTTTACAAGAAACATAGGCAAAGAGCTGACTTAGAGGGGGTCCCATCTGAAGAGAGGAAACTTACATTCCAGCAAGCCACTTGATGTGAGGCTGATCAGCTCTCCTATGCCCTCCAGTCTTAGAGCCTAATGTCTAGTGTTCCTCTGTGGCTTTGAATGCTCTATATGGAAATAAGTGTGAAAGTGAAAATTAATACCATTTTTAATCAGGTTCTCCCAGCTAAATAGGAAGTAACCTCATCTGTATGCTCGATGTAACACTTCTGAAATCTTTAATATAGAAACAACAGTAATTTGACTGATAGGAGGATCTGATGATCACTTTGTTGTTTGTTCTTCGTAACACTCAGAGTTTCCTTGAGGTTTTTTTTTCCCTCACTGCCATTTCTGAGTGAACTTTACTTTTCAGTTTCCTCTTAATTAACGTGGGAGCAGTGCTATCTCAATGCAGTTGACTCCTTCTGGATCTGTAAATTAGTTTGCACCTTTGTCAGCCCACCCAAGAGAGGTGCTTCTGGCAAGCAGGAAAATGCTGATTGAGGGAATTAAGTATTATGCCTTATTTCCACTCCGTGCTAGATTTGCTTCGTTGACAGGCTTCTCAATAAAGTTTGAGAGATGGGCTTTATTATGTCTGAAAGATAAGCTACTCCTTCTGTCTATAACATGCTTTGTATTTCTGTACATCTGACATATATCATAGATATCAAGTAAGCACTGAAAGAAATTGTGCGATAGAAAATAATGATGATTGTGACATTTAAAATTCAAACCATGATCAAAACATAATTGGATGTTTTGGTTCTGTGTAACATTGTGATATTTTTATAGTTCTTTTTCTTTTTTATATTTTTTCTTCCTTTTCAGTGCTCTTATATTACAATAACTTTTCTTCATTAGGCTGCATGGTGAAGAACACTTGCACAATAAAATTAACTGTTAACTGACACTTTATTTCAATATCTGTATTTAGCCAAAGGGCTTTTTATTGCCTATAAGCTGGCAGCTTATAAAGTGGAGTCTGTGTGATGTATAAAAATAAGTCTCCTTGCCTTCGGTTAAAATCTAAGGATTTGCTACTGGGATCTTCATTACTGTACTGTGAGATGGAAACTCCCACTAGAGGATCATAGAATCATAGGAGAGTTAGGGTTGGAAAGGACCTTAAGATCATCTAGTTCCAACTCCCCTACCGTGGGCAGGGACACCTCCCACTAAACCATGCCACC